>BJCM01084935.1:0-11270 GCA_018326385.1 Flaveria bidentis
ACCGGTTTGGGCCGAACCGGTTTGGGCCCGAACCGGTTCCAAACCGACCCAAACCGGTTTGATAGGTTTGGGATTTTTGGTTTTGAAACCGGTTTGGACCCGAACCGGTTTCGGGCCAAACCGGTTTTGACCAAATTTGACCAAACCGGTTTCGGTTTGGCACCCGAACCGGTTTGGGCCGAAAAACCGGTTTGTACATGTCTATGTAATAGCCTTTGGCAAGAGGTATACCGACCCTACAAAATGTGGTATTGTAATTTTGTTTCTTCACATCAATATATTTTTAATTTCTTTTGTTTCACAGAGCCTACTAACTTTTAAACTAATTAATTTATTCATACGTTAATACTTGAAATTTTACAAGTGCAAAAACTAATACAGAAAACCTGAATAAGAACAAAACATAAGCTAATTACTATCTGCCACATATTATAACCAATGGCTTTTTTACTGTTCATCGTCATGCGTTTTGTATAGTATAGAATAATAACCTTACCATCAAAAAATTAAATATAAATTTCCTTTTTATGTATATTGTCTAAAAGTTGAAAAACACGTCTTGAGAATAAAAAATTCTTTATATAGTTGTATATGTTTGATAATTATATTTATTAAAAAAAATTTGTTTAGAAAAATTAGTTTAGAATATACAATATATCATTTTTTAAATAATAAGAAATAAAAATATTTCTAATGAATTATTATAAAGTATAATGAGTGTGACTTAATTTTTCACTTACCCGACTTAAACTGCAATGCAAATTACGAAAACAGATGATAAACATCTGATGGCGAAAATTCCAACACCCATAGAAAAATTTTATGGGTCCGCCAATGTTTGTACATAGTTCTTTAATTACCAGTTCTAAAAAACCAAATAATGTCATCGAACTTTACTCGTCGGACCATTAATCTAGTATTGAGAACGATGATAACTAGCATTTTTGCTCGCTCTACGCACTGTGAATTTGATCGTTTTTCTTTGAGCTACGTGACAAAAATTTGATTGTTATTCCCTATGCGGAGTGACTTTGGTCGGATCTTCTTAGCTCATCAAAACCCATAAAAAATACCGAATTGGTTCAGACAATATCAATACCGTCAACGATATTTTTGACTCATAGTTCACAATATGATGTTTGAAAATTAATTTAACTAAAAAGAGCTAAAAATAATAGAATCCATAATTGATATAACCAAAAGTTTGTTCTATGTTTTATAGAAATATATAGGGAACAAAAATGGTATTTCATCAAAAGTCAAATGCCAAAATAGAAAATTAATAATAAAGAAACTTTGTGACCAAAAAATTATAACTAAAACTATTAATGTATCACTTTAAGTCACGTTTTAATATATATATATATATATATATAATGTCCATAAAACTTCACATATTGTTCTTCTTGTTATATTATCCTTAGTCCAATTTGTTTAACTCAATTTTATTTAATCGAAGTAGGTTATGACTACGTACCTTGGCAAGGATAGTTCTCGTATAAACTTTACTATCCACATCATTTGCACCTGTCAGCCATACATGTTGTTGCTTTGCATATGCGTCTCCCACTAATCTACAATTATATAATCATAAACTATAATCACTATTTTTACCCTTGGTTAATTGGAGCACAATAAAATACATATTTTTACCCTAATAGATCCTGATATCCTGTGCCATTTAGGATTTGAGATAACATGGAAATATTTAGTAATCAAATTCATATGCAAATTAAACTGTGCTGAAACAAACTATATATAGATAAGTTTTTTTTTCTAATTTTTTATAACGACTTCTAATCTACCTCATACCTACACTACTTAACGGCTAGTACTATGACAACGTATATACACGTACCCGACACCAGGAGGAAAAGAGAAGGAGACACACATTAGGTAGAACCATTCCGACTCCGTCAAATCCTCAGGCGACAACGCCACCGAAGGCTGCTCGCCAGAAGCCAACGAATCGTAGAGCTCTCGAAGCTGATCGCTTCTGCTTAACGCCACCTCCTCCGCGCTAACTTCCACCGATTGCACCGTCCTCCTCGTTTTTATCGATCCATTGTAGTATCCATCTCTCCATACTAAAACCCTAACCATTCAATAAACACCAAATAACTACAAAAGGGGCCCAGGTTTCATACATCAACTTTAACATAAACTACTGTTTACAACTAATAAACTGTTAAACAACAGTTTACAGCATATAGCAGTTTAAGATGTGTCAGATGTGTACATAATGTATACCAGAAAAAGAAAAAAAAAATTACATATGACATTCGTACCGTTTTTCGGTACAAAATCTCCAGAAAATAACGTACGTCCATTGCACAGATTGTACAGCAGACTGCAACATCTGTTTCACACCGTCCGCCATTTTACAACTTCAAAACCTATAAAATTATTTCTCCGATCGACAATCGATCAAACGCTGATCAGAAAGATTGTCGAGTTTAAATCAAATTCACAACTAAAAAAATGTGTAAAACACGTATGAAACGTTAGAATACGCGTGTGAAATGAGTAAAGTGATGGTAATCAATTAAGCTTTTGAGTGAAAGTGAATGTAGTTTGAATGTGATCTAAGGAGATTGAGAAAATAAATTAAAGGGGACCGATGGTGGTGAATAAGGGGGGGTTGGGTTGCAGTTGACTGGTTGGTATAATACACTGTTTACTGTTGCAGGTGATGGAGACTTTTAATTTTGTTTTTTTTGTTTTTTTTCCTAAATTTGGTTCCAAGAGTAAAGATCGTATCATACTATTTATGTGAAAGTTCATTTGTAGTCATTATTGAAACGCATTTGATTTATCAACATTGAATTTTCTTCATTCCAACATTGGATTTGCATTTAATTTTGTTTGCTAGCGTGTGTTCGGTTGTTGTATGTTTACTATAAATGGTTTAGATCGACCGTCAATGAGTCCTAGATCAAATGGTTTAGGATGAGACATCTTATGATTTTTCAAAGTGAAGATTATTGGTTGCAGTCTCATAAAATGCAATATGCTTTAAGTGGGCCAATGTCATAGTAGGCCTTTGGGTGGTGGGTTTTCCTTATAATGGTGGGCGAGCCGGGTTATCAGCGTTGTCTGTGTTCGCGGGCGTGGGTAGCCTTTCGCCAATGGATTTACCCGGGTGACCGGGCTTAATAATTATTCGTTGGTTGTTAAAGAAAAGATCAACCTTGTGAGTATGTTTATTATCTTTTTTAAGAGCCAACTGATACACAAAAGAAAGTTTTAAATTTAGATTAGTTGTTTATAATAAAAGTTAAACACTTAACTACTTAGTAAGAGACATCAATTTTATACCCGAGTGTTATTTAAGTGTTTTCAAAGTCAAATATCCAAAAATTCGAATAATCGAAATCTTCGGATAATAAAAATCACTATTTGTATCTTTATTCGAAATTTTGGACAGGCGGATATCCGGAATTTCGGGTACAGATACAGATAGTGATTCGGGTATTCAAACTTCATTTCTTTTATTTTATTATTTATTTCTTTTATAATAATTAGATATATTTTATTATAAAAATAATGTAAAAAACCAACACACATTAGAAAAGTCTCAATATACACTAAAAAGTCCCTATCTATTTAAAAAATTACATCAGCATAACATAATAAACTTAACAAACGTGTCGAATTAATACAATGTTCAACATATTTTTAAAAAACCCTTCACGTGCAATGAAGAGAAAAACACTAACCTCTACACACATTTCCTTGCTCTAATAAAAGGGTAATTAGGGGTGACACATGTCAGCACCACATTCATTTTTATAAAACTTTCTCGCTTCTATCTCCTATTAAATAACTATATTTATTCCTAATAATATTATTTATTTATTTTTACATTATAATTAGGTTTTTAATAAATTAAAAAAGAGATCTTTTTATTAATGTTATTTATATAGAAATAGTTTTTTTCTAAAAATATTTTTTCCTAAGAAATCAAACTATTTTTACGTAATATTTTAATTGGTTTCTCTGAAGTAAATTTTTAATAAAACAAAAAAAGAATTAGTAAGGACATTTTTATGTAATACTTTTATTAATGTTATAGTAAGGACATTTTTAAAAATGAAAAATTTATAAAACGTTATTTTGAAAAAAATTGTTTAATTTATGTTTGAAAAAAAACAAAAAAAATTAAAAAGTTCATACTATTGTTTTATTACTTATAGCTATTACTCATACACAATTACTATGATATCATGTCTTAGTATATTGTTTTATAAATAATAAATTTATTCGATATAATATTTTGTTTGTTCAACCCGTGTAATATATGGGTTTATTAAAGTTAGTCAAGTTATAATTTCATAGACACTTTTTAAAGTAACTATCCTATTTTTTTACTTGTTCGTATCATTTACAAAAACAAAAAAACTTGCAAAAAAGAGAAAATTTGGTGGAAAAAAACCAATTGTGTTGGGTGTCGAATCTAGCAAATAAATAATAAAAATATGAACCTACCGTACACACACTAAGAATAGTATGAGCGGAAGTAGAGTTCGTGTCCTCAGGGATACGTGTCAATTATTTTATACCAAAAACGTTTAGCATAATTACTTTGATTGATTATGGACTAAGGAAGGTGGAGGTTTTAATTAAAAGCTAAAACTAAAAGTAATTTGCAAAAAGTAGAAAAATTCCAGTGACCCGACACGGCCATGTCAAAACTGTAAAGGAAATTCCACGCGACCGTGTTAAGGTTCTGCTAGAAAAACGAAAATTGACATTTTTTGTATTTTTTAATTATGAAAAATAGTTTATTAAAGACGTCAATTAAATTATGAAATAAATTCAAATATGAAGACTAATTCCAACACTAAGGTAATTTCTTGACTCAATTTGGCTTACGATCATTAACGATTACGGTGCAATGACAATTTTCAATTAATGATTTGTGTCGATACTAGACATCACGCCGTTCGGATATCCTCTTTATCTAATGTCCAATCAATCGCAGTTCGTTGATTGGAGCCAACCCGCTACTCTAAGGCATGTAATTATTGCAAAATATATGCAGAAATGCAATCTAAAATTACTATAATTTATGTCTAAAAATATAACTAACAAATCTCCCCAAGCTTAAACTTTTCTTTGTTCTCAAGGAAGTCAAGACTAGGAATAACCCAAGAAGTGAAAAGAGAACAGATAATTATATCAGATGTTGGCAATACCAATCTTAGCCCCGTATAAGAAGTATGAGCATGAAATCATCTTATTATGCTAATTTTCAGTTGTCGTGGACAAATTAAGCTTTCAAGATTTTTATAAACAAATGTGCCCAATTTGCAAGTTATGATCCTCTAACCCTTAAGTTCCGGATTTATCGTTTCATATCAATTAAGCCGTGTTAAGTTAGTCATTTAAGTGCGCCAACATCTTTTTTCACACGGTGGAAACCTTCCTAACCTCAAGGACTATAAAGAGCAAATGGTCAATTTTCACCACACGAGATCACAAATGATTTTACCATTATTGCGGCTTCTTTATCATATAACTAACTTCTTGTTTTTTCTTTCTTTTTTTTTTCTTTTTTTTCTTTTTTTTTCCTTTTTTTCTTTTTTTTCATTTGGACTCGGCTCTCAACCTATTTTTTCTAGGTCTCAGTGTCCTTATGTGATGAGATCAGCATTAGGCACGCATGGCTATTAGGTGTTTTATTTTTGTAAGCCAAGAACAAAGGGCACTAGCATAACGGAGCACATTTATCTATTTATACTATCAACCTCTTTGTACACGCAACCTATGATTAGCATAATAAAGGGTAATATCATTTTTCATGTTGTTCTTAAAATCTTTCCCGAGGCTACGGAGGTGTTACCCTTTTTTTATAATGCATACCTAATACTATGATTAACTATATACAATGCAGTTCTAAATGCAGTTCCTAAACTACCATGGCTATGATGCAACCCTAAATAAATTAAAAAATTAAAATTACCTCTCCCCAAGCTTTGAATTCAGCGTCGTCCTCGAGGCTTGGAGTAGAGAGTAGGATGGAAATCACTGAGGTGGTGGATGGGGCGGACGTCCAAGGTGGAGCTCGTGTAAAGCAGAAATCGCGCGACCCATTGCTTGTTGGTGGTCATACATTAGATGTAGCATGGCCCCTTGGTTGTGGAGTTCCCCTTGGACATGATGAATGTCTTGAAGAAACTTCAGATAACATGGTGTCAAATGAAGTGAAACAGGCCATGTACTCCTCATGATGATCCGTTAGGGGAGGAGCGGCTGATGCATTTCCCGGGGCATGATTATCTTCTTCATTTACATCGTCGGCTTGATTTCCATAACCTTGTTGGTAGTTCCCTTGGAGTAACTATTGTGTTGCTTTCACCGGTTCGGCTAAGGACAATAAATGATGAGTGTATTCGGAAATCACGAGGTACCTTTTCTTCTGAGTTCCTTTCAACCAAATCTGGGTATGGAAATGGATTTTGAACAATTGCATTTTCTCTATTTGAACCATGTCAAGATATCGCGGCCCTTTCAATCTTTCTAATGAAATTGGTAGACGTAGATTAGCTATGGAATGACGGCCGAGTATAGTGATGATAGAACCACAATGAATCTGTCCAGCCATGGATTGCGCCACATGTATTAACTTTTGGCAGAGATAAAGGGAAAAGTTTGGCTTTTGTGGTTGCGGTTTAATCATACACCATAAGAGGTAGAGCTCTTGTTGGGTGACGCCTTCGGTGTCTTTTCGGGCGTCTATGATGTTGGAGAGGATCCGGTGTGCAACTCGAAGTGTTGGATGTACGATATGAGATGCTTTCGCATTAGTGGCAACATACATCCATTTATCCATAGTAGCCGCCCAAAAGTCTTTAGCATTGAATTTGGGGTGAGTAGGTGCATTTGGTGCAAAAGTATCCCGAGTCGGAGCACGAATCATACCACATATCTGATCGGTGGTGAGAGTGTAAGAGTCATTGAACAACCGAAAGTGTAGAACCTCGTC
This sequence comes from Flaveria bidentis, assembly GCA_018326385.1. Lineage (NCBI taxonomy): Eukaryota > Viridiplantae > Streptophyta > Magnoliopsida > Asterales > Asteraceae > Flaveria > Flaveria bidentis. The sequence goes on from BJCM01084935.1 coordinate 6,989, forward strand.
TTTGAATTCGACCAAACTTAAGAACTCGGTGGTCATTCGTTTGTAGCCTTCATCATCCCAGTCAAACAATCCTTCACACTCAATGTTGGTAAATAGTTTCTTCACACCCTTATAAACCCCAATTTCTTTCATGGCATCATCATCTGCAAATCGGGTGTTAATCAAAACCCGTTTATGTAGAGCTTTGAACCTCTTTCGTTGATCCGCATTAATGAATACCAGGTTGTCATCGTTCGGTGTTGTAGTTATGGATCTTGGGGTTCGTCGTGACGTACCAGCTTCGTGTTAGCTAGAAGATGCTCCCTGTCATGGGCGCAAAGCATTTCGTACACGTCTGGACACCAAAGCTAATAACGAAACTTGTGTTTTCTTGCGAACCATTCTTATTTGTGAGTTGTTAGCCCTACATAAATGACCAAACCATCAAGTTAATATTAGAGATTTGTTGAACTAACCAAAAACTAGCAATAGTCAAGGCATTCATACGGATTAACTGAGTAGGGCATATAATCTAATGTTTTCAACTAAAATCAAACCCAACAAACCATCAAGCATGAGCCTAATACCATATATGGATACTTCCACCATGGTTTAGTTGAGAAGAAACGTACCTCTAAATCTTGTTTCTGAATATGCAGACGACAATTGGTGGGTCTAAAATTCAGTTTTCCTAATTATAGAGATACACCCAACTTTATTGATAGTACAAAATTCAATCTTTAGGATTCTTACCTAGAGTGGGAGCGAAGATGAATGTCTTGAACAATAGGGGGTGGGTTAGGATGTGCCCTGTTTGGTGGTGATGGTGGTCGCCGAGATGGTGACTAGTACGTAGTGGTTATGATTGTGCAGGTCGGTCATGTAACACCCGACCTCTCGCATCAACAATATTGTCCGCTTTGCCCACGAGGAGCTCACGGATTTGCTTTTGGTTGCCCGGGTGAAAACTTCCCAGGGAGGTCACCCATCCCTGCATTGCTCCCTCCTGAGCACGCTTAACTGCGGAGTTCTCCTGCATCCTACAGCCAATATGCCCAAAACGCGTTGTTTATGTTAAAGGCCAGACATTCCTCATGAACCAGGAATCTCTCCTGTCCATGACCGATGTGGGATATGTGTAGGGTGACACAAGCACCCCCTGTTTGGACTCATTGTCCTCGATGAGCCCGAGAAGTCACCATCCTAGGTGAGGTATGTCCCACATCCCGAATGACACAGGAATGGCTCTGATACCATTCTGTACCACCCGACCCCTCGCATCAACAATATTGTCCGCTTTGCCCACGAGGAGCTCACAGATTTTCTTTTAGTTGCCTAGGTGAAAACGTCCTAGGGAGGTCACCCATCCCTAGATTGCTCCTACCTGAGCACGCTTAATTGTGGAGTTCTCCTCTCATCCACAGCCAATACTCCCAAAATGCGTTGTTGTTAGAGGCCGAACATTTCTTACGAACTAGGAATCTCTCATGTCCACGGCCGATGTGGGATATGTGTAGGGGGTCACAGGTCAAGGTGTAAGTCTCCATGATGGTGGCGACCGACGTAGTGGTATGGTGAGGCGTTCGGTCAGGGTGTAGTGTGGCGAGATACTCGGCGCGAAAGATGCAAGGTGGTTGCGAAGGGTCTCGCGACGGATGTAGGGCGGTCGCAAAGGGTCTCGCGACGGATGCAGGGTGGTCGCGAAGTGGTGGTCGTGGGGAGAGTGAGAGGGCTAGATTTGGGGCTTTTAAAGAGATTTCTCCTTCCCTTATATTTTCTTGTTTAAATCAAACAGCAGCTTGACGTGGTCGTGTTAAATCTAACACGACCATTTAACATTCTGGAATTTCTAAGTTAAAAAAAATCCTGACGCGTCTGTTTTGAAATTTTGTCAAATACTTTTACGTGGTCGTTTTTAGCGTATTCTTTGACAATGTTTGACAACAACCCCCTCTCCATTTTTTTTGTTTTTTTTGGTTTTTTTTTTGTTTTTGTATTTTTATAAAGAAATAAAAAAAATAGAAATAAAACAAACAAAATACGGGTTGCCTCTCGCGTAGCGCCTTTCTTTAACGTCTTTGGCTAGACATTTGGATGTCTCATTCAGTCTGGTGCCTGTGGAATAAATGGAAAAACTTTTTCATCAGTAATGGGTAATTCTATTTTTTGTTTTTCATAACTTGTTTTCTTTTGTGTACTCATGAATATCAAGACTACCATCAACACCTCCCCACGCTTAAACTTTTTAGTAAGTTCTTTTGTTGTTATTTCATCAATGCTTTTATTTAACACCATTGCTAGAACATCATGGTCAGATAACTCAAAACAATCATCAGTGAAAGGTTCAATAATATCTACCCAATTCACAGAAGAAACATCAATTGGATATCGCATAGCATTATATATATTAAAATGGATAACCTCACCATCAAATTTCATTGAAAGAGTTTGAAAATAGAGTACACACACTAAGAATAGTATGAGCGGAAGTAGAGTTCGTGTCCTCAGGGATACGTGTCAATTATTTTATACCAAAAACATTTTAACACAGTTACTTTGATTGATTATGGACTAAGGACTGTGGGGTTTTTAATTAAAAGCTAAAACTAAAAGTAATTTGAAAAAAATAGAAAAATTCCAGTGATTCGACACGGCCGTGTCAAAACTATAAAGGAAATTTCACGCGGCCGTGTTAAGGTTCTTCTAGAAAAACGAAAATTGATATTTTTTGTATTTTTTAATTATGAAAAATAGATTATTGAAGACGTCAATTAAATTATGAAATAAATTCAAATATGAAGACTAATTCCAACACTAAGGTAATTTCTTGACTCGATTTGGCTTACGATCATTAACGATTACGGTGCAATGACAATTTTCAATTAATGATTTGTATCGATACTAGACATCACGCCGTTCAGATATCCTCTCTATCTAATGTCCAACAATCGCAGTTCATTGATTGAAGTCAACCAGCTACTCTAAGCTCACACCGTTCGGATCTTAGCATGCGGGTTGCAACGATAGAAGTATCGATTATAATTAAACACACACATCGTTCGGTATGCTTAACTAGATTGTGTGATTCTATAACGAGAATGAATTCATAGACAAACTCAAACCGTTAACTGTTCCTTATATCAAAAATCAAAACTTGATTAGGGTTTTAAATCTTGAAGAACTTTATTAGAGAAATTTATAAAGTGACCAATTTTATTAACAATCTAATATATACCGGATTAGATCCGGGTTTAAGATCAAGAATCAAACAAACAAACCATCAAAATAAAAACATTTCATAATCACTTCACATAAGTTCAAACCAAAATCATAGAAATTAAACCTTAATGTTGAAATCAAATATTATTCTAGCCGGACATGACGAATAGATCAATCAAAACTAAAATAAAATAAAACTTACAAATCGAAAACCAACAAAGAAACCTAAATTGTTATTGCTCCTTGTTGCTTCTTGAACTTTATTATTCAAAATAATGTCTTTAAAATCCTTCCAAGATGCTCCAAGATTGCCTCCTTTTTTGCAACCTCCCCCCTTTTATCTTTTGATTTCTTCTCTTCTTTCAACAAACTCTCCTATTTTTTTGGCTTTCAAGTTTTAATATTTATCACTTTTTTTCCAGCCATTTAATTATCCTACAAAAATAAGAAATATACAAGAGTAGATTCCATCCTACCAAAAACTACTACTTTATAATTAAAATAAAAAAGACATGTAATTAATGCAAAATATATGCATAAATGCAATCTAAAATTACTATAATTTATGTCTAAAAATATAATTAACAAATTGATAGTGATCGAACTCAAACCGCACATGTAGTAAGAGGGGCAACACACTGATCGTTGGGTTGGCCAAATCTTTTTCAAAAAAAAATCAACAAAAATACTTATATTGACTCTTTAATTCCGGTTTATTAAAGAAAAAAAACAAGTGACTTTGACACGATATCTCTTTATTTGTCACACCCCAACCTTGACGGCGGAAACGTCGAGATGTGAGGGTTAAGATTGTTCACAGCCACATAACGCTATATTTAAATGTAAATATTAAAATTATAAGTTTTAAAAGGCATTACAAACATAAGTCTCAAAACATGAAATAATCCTCAAAATAAGCAAAACAAAACATAGTCATTTATATTATTATTATTATTATTATTATTATTATTATTACTACAATATTATCTAATATTTTTATTTTTAACATTCATACATTATAACCTAAAGATAATTAAAAGAATAAACACAAATAACACTTGAATTTCATAATTGCCAATAATGA
>BJCM01084936.1:0-18478 GCA_018326385.1 Flaveria bidentis
TCTGCAAACAGCTGAAGACTTAAGTCCGCAAACAGCTGAAGACAAACAGCTGAAGACTAAGTCTGCAAATAGCTGAAGACTAAGTCTGCAAACAGCTGAAGACTTAAGTCCGCAAACAATAGCTGAAGACAACAGCGGTTGTCACAACAGCTGAAGTTCGCTGAAGGACTTGGTTGCTTCAGCCTTCATAAATCTCTACAACTATTATGTTCTATCTAATAATAACCTGTATTTAGAGAGAAAATTAATCATTGTACAAAATGTGACTTTATCAATATAAGAATTATAACATTTGACCTATTATTTTAAACCCGAACTCGTTTGGGGTCATATATGAAATCAAATATTATAGTTTAATTATTTTGTAAATTATTATGTTCAATCGCAATTAGTTTAATTTATGATGATTTTATAAATTATAAAGTAAATTCTATAAAGTTATAGAATTACATTATTAATTATGATATTTTATTATGAAATTAAAAAATAATTATTTTAAAAAGTTTTTTTAAAGATTTATAAATTTTATTATGTTTATTATGCTTTATAAATTAATAAATTGGTTGATTCTTTTTATAGAAATTCTAAGTCATAATATCTTTATAAAAGTTTATAATTATTATACTTTTATAAAAAATACTGACTATTTTAAAGTCTTTTAAATCCCCCCAAAAATCCCTAATTTCAGTACTTTAATACAACCTTTTTATAAAAAATATTTTATAAACATTTCATTATTCTTAGGCAAATTGGATTTTAATAATCCAAACAATTATTTGTTGGCAGATAATAATCTATACTATTAATTTGGTCATTGACATTCCAAACTTTCACTTTTGTTATTTAGTTTTCAAATTTTTATGCTTGTTTTGTATTATTTTAGGCTCAATTTAACTTATATTTTTCTTCATTTCGCTCGTAATCATAATCATTATTGCGACCGGATCGAGTTCAAATCAAACATAAAAAAATTAAACTATATCATTAATATTGTTGTTAGTAATAGAAGTGAAAGTTGAGATTGTTATCGGCTATATTAATAGTAAGAATTATTATCGACCAATAAATAATAGTTTGAATTATTAAAATTTCAATTTGCCTCATTTCAATAAAATTTAAAAGACCAAAACTCCCTTGCATATGACTTATTTACAACCCCCAATCTTAATTGTGCTCATGAAACTTCATGGAGAAGTTAACAGTACCCGATGACATTCAAGGATGGATGTAGATCGACCCATCGGGTAGGGAAAATCATTCCGGTCATGGGAGAGGTGGCGACCATTCTCAAGAACCAAAAAGACTGAGCTCCATCCATAAAACATTTTCGTATGTATAGATACTAACCTTTGTCATACAATTCTTTTGGACAAAATTTTCTTCTTAACTTGAAAGAGAGTTTTTTTCACCCCCTATGCAATCTAAGAAATTTTCAGCCCCAAACCTCCATTGAAGACTTTAGAAGATCAAGTTCGTCGTCGTTCTTAAAGTAACAATTGTATTATTAGTTTTAGTGCTTTTATTAATCTTTTGATTCTTAAATAATTCTAGACAACTTTGTAATCAAAATCCTCATATTTTTTTTCAACTACAACGCTTTTATTACCATATATAGACACTTATTGTTCATATAACCCTAAATGGTGCACATAAGTGCTATCTTTGATTTTGAACAAAATCTGTTACAACTTCAAATAATCATAACTTGATCTTAATAAATAAAAAAATTAATAAACTCAGACTCCATGAATAAGTTTATCGAGTTATTTTTCCAGCCTTAGTTCACACGACTTCTAATTCAATTGGATGACTCCAAAACAGTCTCTACAAATTAAGTGCACACATGTTGCACCTTGTGCTTTGCACTACTGTTTTGATTAGCTTTTGAGTCGAATTTTAAAAAATTTCCTAAATGAAATTTGTTTATAACATCCTAAAATAGTATACTAGAGAGATTTAGAAATTTTACTTAAGGTTTGATATTTGTAATAATCATATGAAACTATAACAATGAATCTATCAAACTCCGTTTTGATCTTTCAACAACATTTCTTTTCCTTTGCTTTTGATTCCTTTATTACTTTGATCAATAGTCTTAACCATAACCTTAAATATAAGTTCTAATACATATAATCATGCTAATTAGAGCTTTATTATTTATATTAATCAAGTCATAAGTCTAACTCATACTCAAGAACTCAATGTGAGTATTCATAGCACATTTTCATGCGTTTTGTATTTTAAGAAATTAATTTGATACATATTCAATCATTGTAATTAATTGTTTTCCAATTTCAAAATTCAATTCTATAGATATTATGTTATTACTTGTAAATTTGTGTTAATAGTTAGATAAAGTAGATGGTAACGCAATCATTAATTTATGCGACCACGATAACAATGATAGATCTATTGATTTGATAGACCCACCGCATATGATTATTTGAGTGGTGATTAGAACCAGATTCACACATTCTATCACAAGGCTTCGTCTGTAAACCAAGTTAATCCTGTCATTAGGTTTGATTGTTTTTCATTTTTCTTTTATGTTACATAAATTTTGACATTGACATGTAAATTTAAATATAATAATCATTTTAATCAATCTATATATGTATGCAAAATCAATGTTACTCACCGGGTAATTATTTAGCCGACTTGTTAATTTTTCAAATGATTTCAGGAAATGCAACTTAGTTGGATTACATGCAAGTTTACATTTAGGATTCTGGACCTAGATTGATAAAAGTCATTTGTTATGTTTATTTGATAGTAATGAATGATTTGTTTAGTATTTATCAATGATAATTTGGAATTGGAATTAATATTACTTCACTGCATTTATTATAATGAGCTATGAACAATCGATTCATATTCGTTCCCTGATGATTTCGTTATCGGTTATGGGGTGTGAGAAGAGTAACATACAATCTTGAGAAAATAAAAAAGAAACTGAAAATGTAAATGGTAAGAAAACTCCATGACAGAAAACGACAATGACGAATCTATATAGCCATAGCGATCATGGCAAGTAGATGCATGATGAAAGAGCTATGATGACATAAGTTGCAACAGTGGTGGCACCATGCATGGCAGTGAAAAAATGCAGGACAAAAGTGATAAGAAAAAAAAGAAGGTCATCCATCACACATGAAGGTGGTGAGAAAAAAAGCTAACGACCAACCAAGATCTAATTACGACAAAAACATCCAACAAAGATAATTAAAGGTTATAATGCATTTTGCATTATTAATAACCATTCATAATAATAGTACAATAACAATAACTACAATATAATAATACCATTACTTCCAGTTTAATTTCTCAACTTTTCTCTTGATCTACTAAAGAAAGAATTTTCCTTCATCGCAGTTTGAATTACATCAAGGCGGAGCTTTTGGATGTCCTCAACTGCTGTGAATCAGCCATGGAAACTGCCTTCTTCAGATGAAGAAATAAAATGTTACAAATGGGCAATGGCCACCATTTATGTAAATGCTTCTACATCTCATTTGTCATTTACATGTATGCTCATATATAGTTGACAAAAGAATCCAAGACACCAGATGATCTTTATTGACAACTAATGAAGTTATATGTTTGGAATTGTCAGGTATAGATGGCAAATTAAAAAGTAAGTTCGATAATTCTAGATGTACTCAAAATAACAATTAGAATGAAGCCTCATAATGATTAAAAGTAACGTTTTGATGACATACTTTACACTTGCATCGCTAGAAGTCGTCTTTACTATTTTGAAAGTTGTAAACAAATATTGTTTATTTGATCTGTCGCTAATATTACACCCATGTTTACATGATAAAACAAACGTAAATAACCGTATGTTTACATGATAAAACAAACGTAAATAACCGTTCACAGATCTTTGATAATGGTCTCGTGAAGCAAAACATCACAATAGGTTGGTTATTTGATTTGTGAAACAGGATATTTTTTATGGTCCCCTTTGAACACATGCATTTTTAAACTCTCATTGGTTATTTTCTATTTCAATTCCTATTTGATACCATTTGGCTACTTGCTAATAAGATAATGTTATTAAATAATTATTACAATACTAAATAATTAGTATTGTATTATTATTATTTTTACAAAGATAAAGTGAGAACATAATATAATATAAATACTATAGTTTGATCTATATTTTATTTTCACAAAGATAAGTGAGAACATAATATAATATTTTTGATCTATAATTGTTTGTCTTTACTATACATAGATATAGATAATTGAGAATAAAATCAAGTATACTATTGGGAATATACGGAAGCACTATATATTTGAGCATAACTTTATTACGTGATTTAAAATTTGCTTTTAGTAAGTTGATTCCCACGGGATACACGAAAATCTGAATGAACGTGTATTCTTGTTTATGTCAAAGCGATGACCTAATACGGATCTAACTATTTAAGATAGAGTGGGCCTAAAAATGAATATGAGTATATGACTTTTTTTATAAATACTTATAGTACTCAACATTTAATCCCGAAAAAGATTTTAATGTGAAAAAGTTGAAAATTAAGGGTGTCACAAACGACTAATTCAAAATTTTATAAAACATTTGTAAGAGACAAACTAAAAACAGTTAAATGAAACCTTGAAAGGCTTAGCTTTTACAAATTGTAAAATAGTATTTACCATGCGAAAAAAATCACGTTGAATATTGATAAAACAAGCAAGTCGATAAGGATATTTAAAATTAATAAAAAAATCATATTGTAAAAATAGAAACATTGAAGCAGATTTGATGGGTTACATGCTTGTACTTTGATGATTGTACATTGTCACACACTACTAGGTTCTAAATGAAATTTACATGAAGATGTAGTTAAAAATTAGTATCTCGCAATGATATTTCTGAATTTTATAAAAAACCTTACTTAAGATTTTGTATAGGAACATTAAAAAGACCAAAAACAATGTAAGAGTGTAACTAGATTGAGTAGAAAAAAGAAAAATAAATACCATGTAGATACATAATTGTTAGGGGTGTGCAACTAGTTAGAATCGAGAGGTATCGAACAGAAAGCAGTTGGAACCGGCAACCAGATAGCCTAAATATGAAAACCAGAACCAAACCTTATGGCCTGCTAACATAATTATTAGGTTAGCAAGTAAATCGGTTTCAGTTTTGTTGAAGAACTGTAAGGAATTGATGTTTTAATGAAAAATTTAAAATAATGACATGATGTGATAATCAATTAAAAAGAGCAAATCAATATTCAAATTAAATCATAATTTGGATAAACAAACCACAATAACAACCTAATGTGGTGTTAATGAATACTGTTATTAAATGTGTTTTTAGCCAGTTTGTTTGTTTTAATTTGTGAAGGTTTGAAAATCAATAATTTATTAGAATCTAAGTTAAAGATAGAAGCATTTTAGGTTAACAATTTATAAATTTATTCACAAATAAATTAGTATTTTATTAGAATTCAAATTTTCATAGGCTATTGGTTTCTTAGGTACATACCCGGGGTCAGAACTGGAACAGAAACAGAAACCATATATGCATATTATAGGAACCTAAAACCAAACATACTTTACTACAATTGGTTTTGAACGATTTAATCCAGCCGATTCTAGCGATTCCAACAGAAAAAACTAGTTTTTACTCACCCCTGGTAAAAGTGTAAGTTGAATTCCATTATCAGATATTAAACAACCTATGCATCAACATCTTATAACCAATGATTCTTAGCTTAAGTAGTTAATGTGAAGTAACCAAAATAATTAAAAATGAGAAAATCGTGGGTTCAAGTTTCATTTTGAGCAAAATTGTTCAGGATTGAGTCCTCCATTGTAGGTTTCTTTTTGAGGTGGTCAGGGGTGTAGTTCCGGCTAGATAAACGAAATATGTGGACCCGATTAAGAAAACACATATATTTCGAAACAAATTTGTAATCTTCCGTTAAAAAAGTTAAAAGTTTTTGTAGCAATTGATTTAATGTTATGAAGAGTGCCCTTGTGAGAGAGAGCATGAACATTCACATTTGTTATTTATATAATATACATTTAAATATTATTATATAAGAGAGAATCGACTGATATATATCTTTACTCAAGTGTTCACATTTTATACATGAACTTGGGGCTTAGTGGAAAATTTTTCGCTCTTTTTTTAAAAGACTAAAGCTATTAATACGTATTTAAATACAAGATTAAGTATATAAAAGCTTGGTTAGGATTGTAAAGAGGTCTTATGTATTTTCTTGAACAGTTAATTGAATCACTAACGAGCCATAATTCATCCGATTATCTCCATTAACCCAACAAATTTCTAAAGTTACGTGTTTACCCCATCACAATTTTTATTTAAAAAATCTATTTCTTATGTTCGTATTTTTAGATACGTGTTGAAATGAGTCGGGTAAAACATAAAACGTTTCCGTGCATATTATTATATACGCTTTGTGATAATCTACATTTAGACGAATATAAAAAGTTACCCATCACAATTGAAGTATCAAAATTTGAACTTTGGGTGAAACCTCCAACAGATGAGAAAGATTACGTGAATCTTTCCACTGAATTAGAGCCACAAGCTAAGGCCCGTGAATCAAAACAACCAATGATACACTGACATAAATGATGTAACAAAAATTGGGATTGTGGAAGTGCTCAATTAAATATTATTGTTTCTAGCTATCATATCTTAAACCTAATTCCAGAATATCGAATAAACATTGTCAACTTCAAGCTTTTTCAAACCCATTATCAACTACATTGGCTTAATTATGTCAAATATGGCACTTGGAAGCATCTAAAGTATGTTTAGTGAGCCACTAGGCTTGTTGGAATTAGTATCGCTATCAAAGAATACGCTCAAATTTTGGGTTGTGGTCCTTGTGGATAATATTATGTAACTATAATAAAAGGGTTATTACACTGATCAATGTTTGAATTAATGTAAGTTTTAATTGTACTAGTTAAGATCCTTAATTAGTAATCCATGTGAATCGTATAATTATTAACAGTTTAATTTTTTTCTTTATGGAATTATTGTAATCTTAGCTTGAGAATTCAGAAAGAATGAACAATAGGAATGTACGCATGTTTTGTTTTGAAACTTGTACTTGAAATTAATAGACCAAATTTGCATAGTTGACATACTATTGTTAAAAAGTTACAGTTCTTCATGAAAGAGTGGTGTCCTTGACAATTAAGACGATTGATGGTTAATTTGATTACCATGAGCAAAAATTATGTAAACTATAATTTAGTTTCTGTCAAATGATGGATCGTCGATAGGGCAGTTGCTACTGATAAATCATTTATGCTATTTGATACTTATGTATATTGATGATAAGTTATTACTAACATAAGCATGGGTGTTGTTTCATGTCCCTTGCCGACCCCACCAAAAGGGGCGGCGTTGTCCCCTTGAATTGTCAATGTTCATCGATGTCTTAAATCATATTAGTCTCGAATGAGCATATACTTTGCACTTCTTAAATTGTATCGATGTTTGGTGAGATTTCTTTTAGGTCTTAGGTAAATCAACATGTAACTAAAATGATTATCCAAAATTACTCTCTAGTCTTTTATAACAGTAAGGAAACTTGTAAGTGGATCATGACGGACGAAAAAGAAATCCCAGTATTTAAAATTTTATTTCTATTATAAGTTTGTAGTTCTCTTATTTTATTACATGTAATGTGCCTTAAAGTGTTTTTAGCTAAAATTCAATAGAATGCAAATAAACAATAAATAAATAGAGGCATGTGACATTCAACATGATTATGTGAATATAGAAGTTCCTGACTTGTACTGATTATTTGAGTTGTATTTAGGGTTTAGCTTTTCTGAATTTGAACGTGTAACTATGTGATATTATAAATATTAGATGTAAAACTTATATATAATTACTTCACATTATACAAGGGATATATAACTCTATTCTATTATTTTGCATTAGTAGACAAATCAAAACTTCAAATTGTAAGAAATAATTTAGTAAATGAAAAACATATATTATTGTATTAATGATATAGTTTGATCATAATTAAGTGTATAAGTGAATGTGTATATATATTTTCTATATGGCTGGTTGATTAGAAAGTCGCTTCATCTATGAAATGCAGCAACCCATATTGTCACCATTAGTAGTCGTGTCACTGATAATAATTAATAAATCAACGGAGAATACAAATTAATATTGTAATTTGGATGATATATTTATTTTTAATGTTAAAGACATCTTTGTAAATTTGGTGTCCTGTAGGGTGGCGTTTGAGCTGTCTTGTTTTGGGTGGTTGTCTACATACCTTGGTGTTGTTTTTAGATTGGATTTTTAAGTTTTTTGGCGGTAGCTCATTGCTTTAGTTTTGATATTTTGGGCCTTTTGCCCATGTTTTCTCAATATTGCATTTACATTTTACATAAACAATTTTTGACGAAGCAAAAAAAATTGTTATAAAGCGGTTCATACGAGCTACGAACACTTCATAAAATATCGCTTTAAAAGTGAATTGATTTTTTAAAGCAGTTTAGAAACCACTTCAAAAAATCATGAAAATCATTTCACAAAACAGGTATTAGCCCTAGCTTTAGATGAAGCAAAGCAAACTGAGGGCATTAATCGAGATCCGATTCCATTCCTTCTCTTTCTGTGGTATTTGTATTATATAAAAGAGTGAATTGTTGTTTTCTTACTTATGGTTTTATACTATTTATCATATTCATCCTTTCTTTTTTTTGCATTTTGCTCTTAAAAGTTTCAAAAAATAGTTATTTTCATCCAAAAAAAATATAAACTCCCTTAATTTAAAATGTTAAACCATCTATCATTAAAAATAATAGTTATTTTGCATGTAAAGACAAAAACCTAATTTATATTAACACATTAGTGTTAAAATCCCATTTACGTGTTATTGTTCCATTCACGTAACCTAAATCGGACATTTCATCTTCGAACCTTTCATTCTGACTTAGTTCAACCAAGCCCCTTAACTAATAGATGCTAGTTGGAGGCCATATGCTAAACCCCCTAAAGTAACAAGTAGGGCATCATCTGCTACTTGAATCACATTCCTCACGGAACACTTTATCTATTTAAATCTCCAACTTAACAAGACCGAGTTCAAATCGAAAGCAGTAGGTACCCCCGGGGCATGGATTCCCATAGGGTGAGATAGTCGGCTTCATCAGTGGGGGATGAGAATGGACATTTTTTTGTGGCGGTCGGGAACCCATTACAAAAAGACAATCACATCTAGTTCCCATCTCCCCGATATCGTGATTCAGTTCCACTTGGTTATGGTTATGTAATTAAGAGATTTTGTTTAGTAGTTTAAAGCATAATTGTGTCAACTTACATGTTTAACAATTTAAATTATCAGTGTTAACTTTTTTTGTATGAAAGTAATAACTTTTTAAAAGCTTACGAAGCCAAAAGCATTAAAAAAACTTTTTCAAATGAAACTAACAAATGTGAATAAATCATAGGAGGAAAAACAACAATTCACTCTTCTATAAATAAATAAATAATAAAATAACATAAACTAGTTTTTCTCCATTGCGCTATGGGGGTGTCCTATCATTTCTCTATATGCAAAGCGGTGTTACTTTGGTTATTATCTGGTTGGCTCTTTAGACATTTTTCCCACTTCCAACACCGTGTTATTTTGGTCGTTATCGCCCTGGCTCTTCAAAAACCACAAACTCTGGTTGTAAAACTCTAAAATACTAAATTTTAGTGGCTGAAGTCGGAAAAGTAAAACTTTTATGTAACAGTTTGGTGACCAAACTCTAGTAATCCCAAACTATTGTGATCAATGTTTAAAAAATAACTAACCTATTAACTTTTAGTAGCCAAAGTCAGAAACATACAACTTTACTTTTGTCACACCCTAACCTTGACGACGGAAACATCGAGAAGTGATAGTTAAGATCGTTTACAGCCACGTAACCCTATTATTATTATTCAATGCTCAAACGGCTATGAAGTTTAATGCCATCGGTTACTTGTTTGTTTGAGGTTGATAACCGACTTGTAAGCGCCATTAAACATGCATTCATGTTCGAGTCAGGTAGATGAAGCGATTTGGGACGGTTTGGGTGATAAGATCGAATGTTTCCGGGCGTTTTGGGGCTCGCCGGACTTCACTGGAGGATGGCCGGAATTTGTAGCCGGAAAAACGGGAAGGAAGAGAGGGGAGGTGTTGAAGTTTCAATTAATTACACAAATGGTCCCTCAACTTTAAAATTCTATCATTCATGTGTAAACTTCCATTTAAAGTTTATTAAATTGACAAGTCAACCACCTTAACTCTCTTAATTTAAGTTTTAAATTAATTTTTAAGTTTAATAACTCTTATAAATTAATATTATTAATAACAATATTATTATTATTGTTATTATTCTTAGTTATTATTATTATTATTATTATTATTATTATTATTATTATTATTATTATTATTATTATTATTATTATAATCTATTAGTAATGTCATTATATTCAATTTAATAGTTTAAGTTATTACCTTTTAAAAGAACTAACAAAGAATCAAACATAAATAAACCACAAGTTCCATGAATGACAACAATAATCCTTACAAAAATAAGCAAAGTTAACTCTTAATTAACAAAAATTCAAGATGTCACAACTGTTAATAGTTTCACGGCCAAACTCTAAGATCTTAAGTTTTGCTTTAAGTTTTGTTGGTCACTATCCAAACAAGCCGGTGGAAATTGTAAAATACTAAAACTTTATGCACAAACTCTGTGAAACAAAATACGTTTAGTTATACTATGGTGGCTAAACTCCAATATCCAAAACCATAATAACCACAACCATAATAACCGAACCATCCTATGTACAACACAAAGTATTTTAAAAATCTAAAGAATTGCCCAACCTTTAATCGCTCCGTTTGTCTTCTAAATCATTCCCCCTCGAAAGCATTACAAAACTCAATCCCCTATGAAAGTCTGAAATGAAGAAAACCAAACATTTCACATGTCAAAAGGCTACTCGGGTGTTTGGGTTATGTTAAAACACTAAATACCAGGCAAAATAAGTCTGATAAGCGAAGCATGGCGCTGGTATATTTGCGCGTGGGACGAAAGCATAACGTGTGTTTAGTTCTATTAAAAGAAGGATGCATGTAACTCTAGGACGTCATATTACATTAATCCTACATATAAAAATTATTTTCAAACCAATGAAAACAATAATAATCCATATTGGGCTGTACTTTTAGTTGAGGGAAATGAGACTTACGTTAAGATATCGCGATTAGTAACAACTGAACAATGTCGGGCTTCGAACTAGATCGGACTTCGGACTTCGAAGGGGGATGTCGGAGGCGGGATGCGCGGTCAGACTATTGTAGGTCGGATTGACGAAGGTTGGGGTCACATGTCAAAGTGCCGGAGGATGCGCGATCAGAATATTGTAGCGTGGTCAGATTATTGTAGCGCGGTTAGAGTAGAAAGTGTTGATGGGTGGAATGGTGAAAGTATTTTGAAATGTGAAGTGATGATTTGATCAGAGAATTATAACTTTACATTTAGGACTGTTGATTTTTTTGACTAAATAATTAATATAGTGGTAATTGGTAAATAACTAAACGGATTAACAAATATATAATATATAAAACTAAACTAAAAAATAATTCGAGAGAAACCGAGCGAGCGACAAACGAGCATACCTTTGCTCGTGCTCGGTTCGTTTTCAAACTGAACCGAGCCACCCGGTTCATTTACAACCGAGCCAAAATTCGAACGAAAAAAATCCGAGTTTTTTCTAACTAGTTCGAGCGTCAAGCTATATGAATAACCCTAGATAAGGGGATTTTTAGTGGTGGTAAGCAAAGCGACAGCCCAACAATCAGTTGGCAGCCCACTGAAGATGCTTCAGACACATGCGGCCCAAAAAAAAATCGACAGCCCAGGCCCAGATTCGATGTCCAGAGTCCAGAAACCAACAAGTCATTAATCTTTTTATTCTTGTAACAAAATCAAGTGAAAATTATCTGATTATCACATATACTCATTGAAATCCAAAATCCTAGTTGTAAAAAAAACACACACACAACTCATATATATACCTTTGACATCGAAAGTTGCATAGATTTCAATGCTCTTAATAACTCGGATGTTTTATTAATTTGAAGGATAAATAACAATCCGTTAAAATTATGTATTTATTTATTAAATTATTGCCAACTTTTTTGTATAAACCTTGTGTATTCTTCCTACAACGTGGAAGAGGTAATAGCAAAGGTAGCACAAAATGGCCATAGGACACACGTACTCCTCACACGGACGTCTAGGGCTAATAACCACATGGATCTTCCTTATTGGGTGAAGGTGGGCAAGTTCATTATGTTGAAGAAGATGACTGATAAGTTAACCAACATATTTAAAGTAAACTAGACGTTTTCACCGACTACGCGCAACGTTGCATCTTATTGATGGGCCTAACACATGCGTCCTGTTGCAATAGCTTTACAAAAAACACAACCCTTATAAAGAAAAACCATCTCGTAACCCCCAACACCCTCTCTCTGTGAAGCACCGACAGAGAAACCCACATCCTCATCGAACCAAATTGACATAAATATTGCATAGCATTGTTTTATCATAAACATAACAAGTAGTAACCATACAATAACAAGTTGTACATATAACATAGATAGTTGTACTTGACACTATTCATTCAAATTCCTTTATTAATACTATATAATATAATCATATGGATATATGGTTCTTGTGATTTGATAAAAATTTTAAATTTGATCCTTGTAAGTTTAAAACTATGGTATACAATCTCTAAAATCCCGTTTATCTTTCGTCTACGGTCCTTATGTCAGCTACTCAATGATTATACCCTTCGGGAACATCCACGTATTTTACCTTAATTAAACATTTATTATTTCCAAACTTTAGTGACACATTTATTTCAAAAAAATATAATAGAAACCAAATTTCTACTCTTTCATGTTATATATATTCTCTTGCTTAAACCAAAGATTTTCAATCACCATATATATGCTCCACATGAAAGTTTTTATAACGTAATATTTTTCACAAATTAATGATATTGAATTTAGTAAAGAGCGTACGAGCAAAATTGGTAGACAACCAATTTGTTATTTCATTCCCTATGATGTATTGAGAACTTAGAAAAAACTTTAGGAACTATTTCACTTGGTGCATCAATAAACAATTTAATAACTATTTCAAATAAACATTAAAACTGTATTTTTAATTTTATGATACTGATATGATAATCTATGGTACTATTTCTTCCCAAACTCAAATAGTCGTTTAAAATGGTAAGAGTCCATGAGATGACGTCACCTGTAAATCATTTCACTTTATACATGCTGAAAGAGGCATTTAGCCATTTAGGTCGTACAACAACCGTTTTTAACGCTTTCAAACAACCATTTGCAGGTGGTGTGAGATACAATTCATGTGGTCTATTAGCTGATGCCTAATCTATTATTGAACTAGCCACAGCAACTGACTTGTTATACTCAAAATAAACATTTTTATTAAAAGAAAACCTCGAACTCACATATATTGTAGTTTCATCATTCACTCGTTACAATCACAAAACCAATCTATAATGCCAATAGAAACATTAAGCTGACGTGGATATTAGTTAGTGATGCTCATGCAACACAATGGCACATGCCATCTTGACAATATCCATCTTTCGGTTCACAAGCAATTTTGCAAATTTCAGATTCGCACTCAAACAAGTCGTTGCTGTTATATGTTGGTGGACTTGAAGGAGTTAATAGCAGTTTCTCAGGGTTGCAAATGCATGTGTGATCGTCAGCACAGTAGGCACCTTCATTTCCACAAAGTCTGGTGCAATAGTTATCACCAGGAGTGCATTCTGTCAAAGATCTTCTTTGGTATTTGGAAGTTGAAAATGGCCAAGCTGCAAAATATTATTCATTTCAGTCACTAAATATATTTTATTGTGTGTATGTATTACACAATCACCTTATTATGTACATAAAATAATTTAGAACACTATAAAACAAATGATTATCACAAACAGACAATGCCATCGGATATAATAATCTGTTGTGAAAATGGTGACTATCAAGAATATGTTGGTAATAGTTGACTAAAAATATGGTCATGTGTACATAATCTGTAGTGGAAGTAATTACCTGAGGAAGTAACCAAGAAAATGGCTAGGAAGCATAGGGTTTTGTATGATTTTAAAGGAATGTAACCCATTGACATCTTTGTAATTGTGTATTTGTGTGTAATCACAAGAAGACCATGTGTGAGTGGTGCTATTTATAAGCCAAAAAATGTGGCAAAATAAACGCATATTATAATACTTAATTAAAAGCATGCGTTATTATGTATGGAAGGATATTAAACGATTACCAATGTTATTAATGGAATTTAGTTTTGCCTTTCCTTATTATGCTTTAAGCAATTTTTATGCGTGATTTCGCCTAACGTGTTTGATTATTTTGTTTCTTTTTATTTTAATGATGCTCGATTAATTTTGTTAGTGGGTTTCCTTATACCAGATGTCGGGATGTAGTAAATATTTTGGATGCGTCAAACATAATGACATGCACACAAGTAAAGCTTCAAAACATCATTACAAAATAGTTAAAAATAATTTTAAACTCATAGGACCTCAAACACTTAACGGGCGCCAAACATTTTTCCTATATTATTATGTTAACGCCAAACATTTTTCCTATATTATTATGTTAACGCCAAACATTTTTCCTATATTATCACGTTAATAGAGGCTTCAAACACTAGTTAATTACGACACTTGATTTAAATGTAGGTTTTAATGAAATGTTTATTGATATTCAAGTAGTATTTTAACTAAACAACCGGTAGATATAATCTTAAAAGTAACTAACTATACTAATTGTTAGTGTGTGGATTAACTTATTATTTGGAAAATTGCCCTAAGATTTTATTTTACTTTAGCCCCAAAAATGTCAGGAACTATATAGGATTCCCACTAAGTGTTACAGTTTTCATAGATTATTTCAATGCTTCTTTCATTACTACTTTTATTAGTTTATTTGCACTTCAATTTTTAGAATTCTAACTCATATTTTTTATTTGAATAGCATATTCTACAAACTCAGTTCTTTTATTGAATCAAAAGAGTTTCAATCACCATATGGCCATGAATTAATTGGGTTGACTACGTTTTTTTTACCTAATAAGTATCGAATATTAATGAAATTCAATTTGGTAACCGTAATTTACAATCAGTTTTCAAACTTTTTAATTAACAAGGTCAACTAACATACCCTTTGATCTATCCTAAATATATATTAAAACTAGGTTAGTCCCCGTGTAATACACAATTGAATAAAAAAAATATTAAATTATTATTAATGAAAACTTATGCATTATAAAATCATATATAAAGACAAAATATGATGTTATCTATGTATAAATAGTTACTTTAAGTAAAATATTTTAATGTATAACATTATAAAATTTATATATACATTAGTTCAAGAAAAAAAATTATACCATTTTTTAACTCTCTTATGTAAAAAGTTTTATTTTTAAACATTCGTTTTAAGATTTATTATAAATAATATTTTTTATATAAATCGTGTTTTAAAAAATCTGATTTGTAATTATTCTGGTTTTTTAATAAGATTGTTTTAAATATTTTACCTGTTTATATATTTTTAAAATACAAAACGACTTAAATATTTTGTTTAAAAATGTTTAGTGTTTTAGAAAATTTTATATTATTTAAAACTTAGTTTTTTATTATTTAGATTTTAACTAAAGATGTGATTTCTAATTTGCTTCATAAAATTTATTCTAAAAAAAGGTAGTTTGATTTTTTAAAGGGATAATTTAATAAAATAGTAATCAAGTTTCAAGATTATTCTAATCAGATCACTCATAAATTTATTTGTCAATATCAGGTCACTCATAAATTTTTTTATTTCAATCAGGTCACTTACAACTTTTTTTGTCTCAATCAAGTCACTTATAATTTTTTTTGTCTTAATCAGGTCACTAAAGTTTCAGAATTATTCTAATTAAATCACTCATAAATTGCAAAAATATTTTAAAATCAATTAAAATATATAAAATATTAACAATATTTATAAAGATTCGAATCATTTAAAAATTGTGATGTTTAAAAAAATTAAAAAAATATGAGTGAGCTAATTGTAACGCTCCTAAAACTTTAATAACCTGATTGAACAAATAAAAATATGAATGACTTAATTGGGATGCTTTTATAACTTGATTACTATTTTATGAAGTTTTCTTATTTTAAAAAGTTAGATAAGAGAGAGAAACATAACAATTAATAATATTTATTTTTAATAAGAGAAAAAATTTGCATGAGTATTTAAATTACTATAATACCCTTTTGGAAAGAAATTGATTTGTGAATGTTTAAAAAAATAACAAGTGACAAAAACATTGGTTAAGAGAAGGATAGTGGCAAAAGAAACATTATTTTACTAAATGTTATAGATTATATTTAGTAATAAATACGAAAAATTACAGTATGATATTTTAATATAATATATGTATAAAACAATTATACTATTTTTAACTCTCTTATCTAAATAGTTTCATTTTTAAATATTGTTTTAAGATTTTCTTATAATAATTCATTGTTTACAAAAATCTTGTTTATTAAAAACTAAAGTTTCTAATTATTTTGATTGTTTTAATAAAACTAATTTTTGAAAATTCTATATTTTTTATAATTATTTTAAAAAAGAACTGATTTAAAATATTTTGTTTCAAAAGATTTATTTTTTTAGAAAATATATGAATTTTAATTTCTCAAGAAAAATTATTTTTAAAAACATAGTTTGATTTTAAAAAAATGTAGATGAAAGAGAAAAATATATCAATTAACCAAATTAATTTTTATAAGGAGAGAGAATTTGTTTGAATGTTTAAATTATTTTAATACCCTTTTGGAGGGAAACTAAAATGACAATATTTAAAAAAATAACATGTGTCAAAATAATAGTTTAAAAAGATAACAAGTGGCAAAAAAATCTTCTTTTATTAGTATTTATATATTTATATATTTATATATTATAGATATAGATTTATAGATTATAGATTATAGTTTATAGATAGGGTTATAGTAAATTGAAACTTTAAATTAAAAGTTTTAAGAAATATTAGGGACTTTATTGTTTTAAATATTAGGGCATTATTGTTTTAAAGATTAGTGCCTTCGGATATTGTGTCAAATACGGCAGTTCATTGTATATTATACGTCCATTGTGTCAAATATCAATTAATTGTCTTATATATTTTACATCATTTCTTATATGTATTAATCGTTTTATTTTATGTTTTAGATCATTTTGTGTTAATTCTTATATTTTGTAGATTATATATACATATGTATTATTTTTTTAAATTTGTATAAAGTATTAATAAATACATTAACAAATCCAATAACATTAATATTATTTTAGCCCATTAAACTTTATCTAAAAAACTATTAACATTTTAAATAATTTAACCCAATAACATTTATCTAATCTAAACCTAATTTAAAATAATAATACCAAAAACGCTATTAGAGCCTCCCGATTCGCTTAATTAAATAAATTTAATCATTTTGCTATAATACTTTTGTTTTGTTTATTTATAACAATAACAATTACCGTCGCATTATAAAATTTATATATACATGTTATTCAGTTTAGGGCCCATTTTATATGTCGTATAATAAGGTTCATTTTTTGTTCTCGTCTGGGGCCCGAAGTCTTTTGAGAATTCTCAAAACTTGCCCAGGTGACGATGCAATGGCATGTTCCATTTTCACAAATGCTTCCATTTTCACAAATGTTCCATTTTCGCGATCAATCTGGCAAACTTCCCAATCGCATTCAGTCAACTCGTGGACACTATACAACATTCTTCGAGGATGGCATTGGCAGATACATGTGTGATCATCAGCACACTATGCATCTCTAGTTTTGCAAAGCTTGCTGCAATAATTATTACTTGCAGTGCAGGGATACATTCTGACAAAGATCTTCTTTGAAATTTTGGAGTTGAAAATAGCCATGCCCATGCTGCACAATATTTTATTCGTTTCCAAAATTAGTATATATTGTATCTGTTCATATATACAAATTAAGATATAGTATAAATGGTGGAAAATCACTCATGAAAAAATTGGTTGGTAGTTGCTAAAGGAACCCACAAAATAAAAAAAATATGAATTAATTACCGTTTGATCCCACAAAATCTCAATAGGGTTCATTAATTATAACTGCCAGGAAATTCACATACAATTATGTCAGTAACTCCGTCGTAAAAGAAGTTTATGTTATTTTATTTTATTTTATTTTATTTTATTTTATTTTATTTTATTTTGTTTTATTTTGTTTTATTTTGTTTTATTTTGTTTTATTTTGTTTTATTTTGTTTTATTTTGTTTTATTTTGTTTTATTTTGTTTTATTTTGTTTTATTTT
>BJCM01084937.1:0-12108 GCA_018326385.1 Flaveria bidentis
ATATAGATGGCCCATCACCCGTTTTCCATCGCGCATATAGTTGGGGTATTGCTTATTGGTCCATACAGACAGTGAAAGATAAAGATAAAAGTTTACAGAACTACAAGGCATACAGTAACGAGAACGAACTGTATTTGTTCATATAGTTAATGCGTGCTCGCATATACAGTAAAAAGTTATATTTTACAAAAAAGAGTATTTTCATATACAACGTACAGAAAGTATTTTATTACTTTTAAAACTAGAGCTCACTCAGCAACGCTGACTTTTATACATTTTCAGTTGGTAGGTAACTATTGCTGAGGATGGCACGAGGGTGAACCTACTCGGCAAGGAAAGACTGACATCCATTCGTATTTTATGTTGCTGTTGTTTTGTAATACAGTAAAACGATTCTTTTGTAACCAGTTAAACAGTGTTGTATTGTTCAACCACAGTGGTTTAAATGAAATGAATGGTTTTTGATAAATTATTTCCGCTGCTTAAGTTTGTATAATTATAACATTTAATGTTTTAACTGCTGTGATTGACCAACTGTGAGATTTTCGGGAACGGGGCCTTATAGAGAAAAGTTAAAGATTGTCTTTTTTGTTGTTTTTAACACTTAAAGTGTTTCTAACATATCATTAATAATTATATATTGATGTGATCAGTTATAAACATTAATATGAAGGCATATGCCTTTAATACAGAGATCAAGAGAAAATAACTTTTGGGATGATATTGGTGGTGCTTTTTTTAACCGAAGAGAGTGTCTCGCTCAGGCTCACGCATGTCTCCTTATTAATCATCTAACCGTAGTTTTCACACTTCCAGCTACACAACAACCTAAACAACAGATGTAACGAAAAGGCATTTAAGCAAGCATTACAAAACTTAACTAAAATTTAAGAAACTCTAAAAATGGTTTGTATAGCTTTCCCTAACTGCAGTAAGAAGTTGGGTGGATTCATGGACTTTCTTATCTAGCCAACATAATGTCTTTTGTAGTGCATTCATGGTACTTAGCCGGCAAAATTGAAACCTGGATCCATCCTATTTATATTAGAAGCATAAACTAGGTTCGAAGCATAAAACCATGAGTTGGTTTTTTTTGAATAATTTTGTTCCACCATTATATGTGAGTTTTTTTGTATCTATCATGCTATTAGAAAATGATCGATGGTGTTTACAGTTCTTAAGGTTCTTTTATTGTTACTTCTTCTTATAGATGGTATCCTGTTGACATTAATAACTTGAAGGAGATAAAATTTTATACCGACTGATTTAAACAAGCTTATGTAAGTTATATTTATTATTTTTAATATATTTATCGTATCAACATTTAGTATATTGAAAACATGTTTTAATGAATTGTAGAATGACTATTTGCAAGAGATGACAAGGTTGTATCGACAAACACAACTAAGAGTATGTAGATGGTGTTATTATTGTTGTTATTATTGTATGTCGTTTGTTCACTAATTGTTATACATGTTTAATGAATTTGTAGGTTGAAACTTTGCAAGCCCAAATGCAAACCCAACTACAAGCACAATAAACTTGTTTGAAGAGGAGATGAAGGCAAGGAAGGAGTTGCAACAACAAACCCAACTACCAAATGCAAGATATGTATAATAAACACTACATTCTAGTAACTAGTCATCTAAATATGTTACTTTTATAGTTTAAACATACTTGAATGGTGGTTGTATTTTGTTTGTAAAACATATTTTGTGAGTGAAATTGTAGTTGATTTGTAAAGCATGATTAGTAAAAAAAATTATATTTTTAGTAGAAAAATCTGGATTTTTCTGTTTTATTAAAAAAATATTAATTAAAAATAATTGTGTAGCAAATGCGTTAGAATTTATCATATGGGTTCCTGACAATTGAAGCAAAAGCGTCGCTAATAAACAAAAGTTTGTAGCAAATGCGTCGTTTTAAAAATATGTATCTTGGCTATGCGTAGCTAATGTGTCGCTATTTTTAAATATGTATTTAATAATAACATTAAGTAGAAAATGCGTCGTTTTTTCAAATACGTAATTCGACAATGCGTAGCAAATGCGTCATCCTTTTAATATACGTATTTTCACATTGCGTAGCAAATGCGTCGTCGTTTTAAGATACGCATTTTGACAGTGCGTAGCTAATGCGTCGTTGTTTTAAAATACGTATTTTGACATTGCGTAGATAAGGCGTCGTTGTTTTAAAATACGCATTTCATATTAATAATAATATCGCGTAGCAAATGTGTTGCAATCCATATTTAATTCAGAATGATTAAATTAAGGAAATTAGGATAATGCGTAGGAAATATGTAGCAACTTCCTACGCCCTTTTTTGTCGCAAATATGTCATATCTTGCGTCGCAAGTGCGCCGTAAACTTTTTGCCACGAGCATTTTTCAGACAAACTGTTTTTGTCGCAAATGCGTAGCAAATTCTGTTTTCTTACGTATTTGCGACAAAAAACGCGTAGCAAATTCATTTTTTTCTGGTAGTGTTGGGAAATCTAGGTTTATTTTAATATGCAGGTTTATTCGGTTATTAAAAATGGAAATTAAAAAATAAAAAATAAATAAAAAATAAAAAAATTTGACTATTAGTGGCGACAAATGTCGCCGCTAATGGTCTTTTTCCCGGAATTCTTAACAAACACAAATAGCGGCGACTATTAATAGCGGCGAATTATTAGCGTCGACTTATTAATAGCGACGAATTAATAGCGGCGACAAGCCCACTAATAGCGGCGAAATCTGTCGCCGCTATTAGTCTCCCTTCTTGTAGTGTGTATACTTGTATTAAATTACTATTTTTCTATTTTGAGAAGAAATTAAGAGGGAAGATTATTATAATTGTTTATTTCTCGTACCATCCATTAAAAACCCTAGTAATACAAATATTTTTCATTTTTTTTAATTTTTATTTTCATTTTTCATTTGTAAAGAATTTGGGAAAACAACGATGATGAAGGTGAGAACATATGAGACTTAAGTTGAAGGTAGGGAAGTAATGAATGAAAAATGGATTTGACAGGGATGACGATGGTGACATGTATGGTGAGTAAAAGGATTTCATTTGTGGTTGTGGTTAACCGTTGATTTAAATCAAGTATTGATAAAGAAAAGGCTTAATTTTTTAATTTTAAAGATTTTAATGTAAAAGTAGGATGGTTAAATATCAAAAGCTAGTTGACCAAACTAATACTCTTAAAACCTTTTAACCGGTCAACACACATTTTTGGATATAAATCTACTGATCAACTTTTAAAATCACTACCACTGAACTTGTGCGCTTTCAAGTTGTTATAATCATAATATTCTAATCAAGAATTTCATGATGCTACACAATGTTACACCAGGATATCTTTTTAAGTACTGTGACATCTCGTATTTTCAGGTCAGCGCCGTAAGTCAACTCATGTATATAAGTTCGTTTTTTGTATGCATTGGCTGTGTGTTCTTGTATAGTTCACCATGGTTATGGTAGGTGTATGTAAGTTTATCGCATGAGTGTTTGGGGTGGTGATCGAGTAGAACCCTCGTAGAGGTTGAAGTGTACCATTAAAATAAAGATTCATGCATGGTGTGTGTACTTTGGTGTGTAAATTATTGTTTTTGTATTATATGTGCTTTGATGTGGTATGTATGTGTTCGTGTCATGTATATGTATGAAATAGGTGTGATGTATGGTTACGAATGTTCTCGTGAAATGTGTGTTTTGCATTGTCATGCCTTGTTATGTATATGGTGGTGGTCATGTGCTTATGAATGTGTGTGTGTGATCTGCGTGCGTGTGTGATCTGCGTGCGTGTGTGATCTGCGTGCGTGCGTGGGTTGTGTGTGTTTGTATGGTGTGTGTTCTATTGTGTGTTGGTGATGTGTTTTAATAGACAGGTCTTCATGAATACATGGGAGTCATGTAGACATGTAATTAGTTTAGTGTTTTGAGGTTTGGTGTAGGCATGGGTGCATGTGTGCGTAAGCTTGGTAGAGAATTATTCATTATAGGTGATTTAAATTGTGAATGTGCATACGAAACTAATATATATATGATGTTGTGTTCGATGACCGAAGCGGAAGAAAAGTAGTGTGAGTTTGGTGTGCGTATAATATATATATATATATATAGGGTGCATGAATTCATATGTACAATATTTATCATAATCGTGTCACGATTGGGTTGCTACGCATTTGTGATGACTAAGTTACGTGTCTTAAGCGCGAGAATTTAATAATAATAATAAGCCAAATGGTTATAGCATATAAATAGCATTTTACATACACATCAATTGAGTTTTATACATTTGAGTGAATTAATACTTGAATGTTATAGGTGGTGAATGGGGGATAACGATAGCGTGTATCGTAACCGAGTCGTGGAATGCGAAACAGTACATTCTTTATGTTTATATTTAGTAATTAATATAAATATTATATACTAATATTAATCCAGGTTAATCGGAGAACCTAATCATTAGTGCTTTCGTTTACTTGTTGTGCATTAAAGGTGAGTTCTCAACCCCACTTTACCTTTTTTTTTTGGTAAAAGAAACGTGTGTTGTAAACAAATTTTCATTTGATTAGTATTACTATACTATCACTTGTTTACTAGTGTTGTACCAACTTAAGTCCTCACTTTCAAATCGTTAATGTATGTATTATAGCGAGGTAATTCAGAGTAGATCTACTGGGTTTGACAAATCCCACCCAGGCTAGTCACGCTTGCACAACATCAAACATGTATTTAATTGACCTAATTTCTGTTGTTGTGACCCGGTGTTCACAACCGAGGCCTTCCTTTACATTGTTAGCTTTGGTTACGAACTTCATACACTTAGTAACTTGTTGAGTAGACTAGCTATTTATTGACATTACTTTGTTTACTGTATCAGTTTACTATTATGTTCTGTTTATCAAAACCTATGAACTCACCAACCATGTGTTGACACTTTAGCAAGTTTCTTTTAGGTTTTTTAGCGAGCATGTTTATGATCATTGATCATATCATTCATCATTTGTTGGGTCAACTGAGAACATTTTCAGTTTTTTCTACATATTATATTTATTTGGTTTTGCGCGTGTTTCCGCCGTTGAATTGTAAATTAAAACGCTTCCGCAACTTCTTTCATGTTTTCGTATTTAATTCTGATTTGAATAACTTTAATTTAAATAAGCAATTATGTTTTATAAATATTATGTCGTTTGACATAACTAATGGTTGGGATCCTGGTATGTCACACGATTAATGATATTACCCTCTTTGTGAAAATTAAGGGTGTTACAATTACTGAGAGCATCTTTGAATGCAGTTGAGGTTCAAATTCATATAAAAGGGTTTTGAAAGTGGGTTGCCCATGTAACTACCGTTGGTGAAATATTTCATTTGCCGGGTTTGTTTCATTGGTGATTTTCCCATTGATGTGATTTCTAAGAGTAGATAATTTCAAGTAATTTTTTAATTAGGATGATACGAATTAGATTATGTATTTACCGTTAATTATTAGCTTATAAGTAAACGAGTCAAAAGGTTTGTAAGTCTCACTATGTACGTTTTTAATATATAAAGTATAAACTCCAATAAATATTCATCCTTTTCCAAAAAAGGTTAATGTTAGTTATCATGATTTCTAAAAGTTGAAGTGTTCTAAACTTGGTGTCATGCGACTTCAAACTTGGTCAAAGAGTTGGCAAATTTATCTATTTTCCAATCCCTCTTGCAAATATTGAATATTGTTTTGGCCTTATGACAAACTACTCAATTTTATATTATTATTTATTCAACAAGTAACTGTCAAACCACTGTTTCCTCTCTCTTACCTTCCTCCTCTTATTATTATATATTTTATGCACATATCACTCAAATCCATATACAACTCTCACAACTTGATTTCAAAGTTTTCTATTGAATTCTTCATCTATCCAATTCATCTGCCAACATGTCTGAAAACAAGGTCAAAAACTGCTCAAAGTTGTTTATCCTTTTTCTTAAATTTCAATCTCCATCTATATTTCTGCATGGGTTTCAACTTCTTATAATCTTTTTTACAATAAAAAGCTCATACTTTTTCCATGATTTTAGGCTTATTTTAATCTTTCTTGAGTTTAATTTCATCATAAATTTTTACTAATTATGTATTTAATTGCAGAAAATTGTTATAAGAGTGGATGTACATGACAATGATGACAAAAGAAAGGCTTTAAAGGCAGTTTCCAGCCATCCAGGTAAATTCGTGTTTCTTTATATTAGTCTTTTTTTTTCTTCATTTTAGTACCATAATTTAACCTAACTTACATACATACTTCTTATAAAATATTTTATTATGTTTTAGGGATTGAGTCTCTAGCTATGGACATGAAAGACAAGAAACTAACAGTGATTGGTGTCATTGATCCTGTATGTGCTATTCGTAAACTTAAAAAATTTAACCCAATGATACTCACTGTGGGACCTGCGAAAGAGGAGAAGAAAGATGATAAGAAGGATGATGACAAAAAGAAGGAAGAAGCGTTTAAAAAATGCATGGAAGCTCACATGCTTTACTATCCTTACATGACACCACACTACTGTGTTCATAGTGTGGATGATGAGCATCCAAATAGTTGTGTTATTTGCTGAATCTGCAACAAAACATGCATGCATGAGGTAGTTGTATATGGGTTTGAGTTTAAATTTGTGATCATATCTATAGTTTTGTTATAAGGGTTTGTGTTAAGGCAACCAATATTATTTAGGGAATAATAATTCGAAAATTCAAGAGTATTTAATTTAATCGCATTCTATAGGAATTAACACGTTATCTGAGAATTTTGTAAAAGATCGTATTATACTTTCTTTTGAGAAATAGATGTAACGTTGTATTTATGGAATGCATATCAATCCGTATGTGAAGTGATTAACTAGATTTTGTTAGACTTGTTACATATCAATGGTTGACTGTTATGTCTCATAATAAAAATATTGAAAATGTAGTTTTATAAGAAGCAAGTTATGATTTATTTATTCTAAAAAGGATTTAAAATTGCTTTTGGAAAGATAATGTTCCTAGCGGACATCTTAATTATGCACACAATAATATTTATTGATGACTCGGGCAAGTTAATTGGTCTCGTTTTGATTATCTTATCTTGGTGAATGGTGATGATAATCTTTATAGTATTCAATTTTAACACATATCTTGACACGCATTTAGGAGGTTGTTCAACATAAAGAGGATCACTTGGGAGGTAATGA
The DNA here is from genome assembly GCA_018326385.1 of Flaveria bidentis. NCBI lineage: Eukaryota > Viridiplantae > Streptophyta > Magnoliopsida > Asterales > Asteraceae > Flaveria > Flaveria bidentis. The sequence goes on from BJCM01084937.1 coordinate 7,218, forward strand.
GAGTATGACAATATTAGTGCTAATTTAATATGTTACGGTTTTGATAATTAACAAATGTTTTAAAAGCTACTAATATTTTTATAGGCCGCGTCAAATGAAATATTATATAGTAGATACGTACATCTTGAGAAACTCGTAAACTATAAAAAACTATCTGTGAAAGAAAAAATTAAAATATTCAACTAATTTAAATTTAAAAACACATATATACATCTTGTGTTTATACTTTTGGTTATTATGATAGCTTTTTTAATTTGTTTTGTATGCAATAAATTCTCATAATCATATTCAGTTCTCAGTTTCATTTTGTTAAGTATGTACATTAAATTTAAAATGTTAAACCATAAGAGCAAGTCACAACATATATGTGGGTTTACGTACTAAAATCTAATAAATGATTAACTTGAGTGTCAAATGACACAATTCTAAAAATCCGTTAAATGATTTTCACTCCCGAATCAACAACCCACGTCAATTAAAATTGTTATTTGTATGAATATAAAAGAATCAAACTTGATACGAAATATTTTTTTAACTAAGAAATTAAAAAGAAAATTAATAAACTAATAGAGGTAATTATAATCGACAATACAATCGATCAATTCAAGATGAATTTTGTTACTTGCATTTTTTACCATCTTTATTTTGAATTAGTAATTTTATTCAATTTTTGTTTTACACGGGTGTATAACCTAATAAATAATAAAAATACATTGAAATCAGTTGCTTAGATACTTACAGTTATATTTATCAATCTTTATAAAGTTACATAATTAACAAAATTATGTAATATTTACATATAAATTATTTTGAAACCTAGCTGCTAGCATAATAGATTTTACATTTTATATTTCAAACTGTTGATTGTTCTTCTAACTTCTTTAATTTTTAATATATCATATCGACCAAGATGATAACAACTACAAAAATATAATTAACTCATATAACTATAGGGATCGTAATATACGATATTTAACTTAATTTCTCAATTACACAAGCAAAATAAAAGAGAATTATCACTTTATTTTACTTTGCAAGTACGAAGCATCAAATGAATCCATACACTACAAACATAACGAAACAATATCTCAAAACAAATTAATAAGATGCTTTGCAGACTTAATTATAGGGCTTAATTAAGTTCTATTAAGCTCAGCACATCTTAAACTATTATCCAAAAGTCAAGTACAATTTGTAGTCAACAGAATACAAGTTATACAAGATATGGTTATCTCAATGATTTCGAAATTTCGAAATGTTTATTTACATGATGTCGACTCGGAGTTGGTCCATCAATATCTAAGGAATCTTTTGTTTTGTTTAAGCAAATTATAGGGCAGATGTATATAACAACAACTATAGTTAATTGTTTAATACATGATGTGGACCTCGGAGTAGACATTCAAGATTCTTGTTAAGTTTAAGTTTGTGGTTAAATCATGGTGCTTATAAACAGTATATTACGCGGTTATCATTATAAAAGTTTACTAGTTATTTAATTTCAGTCGTGAAATATAAATTAAGTATAAAGTGACAAATCGTCTTTGTGTGGTGTTAGGAATTTGTAAATATGTGAACTTGATCGAAGGCACAAAAATATATAAGATGAGCAAAAGGTCCAATATTTATTGCTTAACAAGTCCGGTGGTCTCATAATCTATGATTACGCAAAAAGACAATAGCTTTTGGTTAATTATCTCTTACATATATTAGGTCCAAAAGAAAAACAGCAAAGTTACAAAAAGAATAGGTTAGGTTCAAGCTAGTTACATTAATTATTAGTTTTCAAACCTTCACATTGGTGTTCAGATCAACGTCATGTTATAAAAGGTAGTCATTAGCCAACTTCGTCTTTTAACAATACGTAAGTCATTAGTTTCTATATTACCGATTGAATTTAATTAGTAACCCTTAAGTCACTTTGATTGAACATTGATTAAACATTAGTAATTAATTAATGTATAAGTAGAGGAAATTTTCCTCTTAAATATGAGAGTAAGTGCGTAACCCCCTACTTACCTTAATCTATCGTCCTATCAATTGGCAAAGGAAGAAGTTTTTAACTGGGCCATAATCTGTTGCTCTACCTTTACTTATATGAAGCTATTTGCACCGTGTCAAGTGTTGGAAATATTGAATAAAGCAAAAACTATAATCAAAATTTTATTAAGAATAAAACCACACTTAGTACAAAACCTTTAGTAATCTATTTATACTACACCTATATTACCATTAAACCAACTCACACTCTATTAAATGATCAAATAGATAATCAAACTCAATCCTATATCTACTTCAAACTCAATCCCATCAAAACAATGTCGACTCATCATCATCTTTAAATTTAATCAAATTTGTTGTTTTCTTTTAAATTGAGACGTTCACGGGCAAAATGTGATCCTCCCACATTCATAACATCTTAAGTTCTTTTGAAATCTTCCCGTCCATTTCCTCTTCCGCGTTCAAAGCGCCTACTTGGCCACGATCCAAAAGCCCATTTTCCTTTGGATTTTCTTGATTATCATCTTTATCAACTTGTTGATTATTCATATGAGATTCTTATCGTCTTCTACTATTATAGTCACGACCACAATCACCATCCCGATTGCCATTGCCATATTGTTTCCTACGTTTGTTTGATCGAGAAAGCAATAGTTTATTATGATTCTCATTCGACTCTTATTTTAATACTTAATCCTTCTTCAAAAGCCTCTAAACGTCCTATAACCTCTTCAAGTGGCATAGTCTCAAGATCTGCAAATTGTTCAATAGATGCCACAATTGGCATAAACTTACCCAGGACCAAATTAAAAGTTTTCTTACTGTGACATCATTTTCAACTGTTGACCCGAGATCATTGAATTTTGCCATGATACTTGTAATCTTTCCCGCAAAGTAATCAAGAGTATCACCATCACCTATTCGTATTCTCTCTAAATCACTTCTAAGTGTTTGAAGCCGAGCCTTTTTTTGCACCCGATCTACTCCAAGAAAAAGAATCTGTATCGATTCCCACACGTCTTTTGCATCCTTATGTTTGGCTACCAGAAAAAGAATGTCTTCGGATAGAGATTGAAAAATAGAAGCCCTTGCAGATAAATTTTTCCTTGCTTCTACTACAACTCCGGTTACCGGATCGATTGCATCCCATAAACATTTAGCTTGCAAGATCAACTTCATCATAATGGGCCAAGTTGTATAATTAGTGATTGCTAACTTGGTACATTGAAGAGTAATATTTGACGGTTCTTTAACCAGGACCATAGCACCGACAACTGTTCTTTCTTTACCCATAATTCCTTATTATCTTTTGTTTTGGAATTGCCTTTTGAACTCCAAGCCACCAAAATCACATTATTTATTTTTAATAACCAACGAAAAAATACTCCGTGGAACTCCTTTTATTTATTGTTTTCACTAAACCTTGAATCACACAGTTTCTCAGTTCACATAAAACTTCCTCACCTCACCTTTAGGTATTTTTTGGGCTCATACAGAACCTCGGTCTTCATGGCTCATATAGAACCGAACTCTTGGCTCACACAAAACTTCTCTTTTTATGGTTTTGATCTTTGGCTCACGCAGAACCTCTTCAATTGATCTTCAATGTGTTTGGCTCTGATACCAATTGTTGGAAATATTGGTTAAAGCAAAAAACGATAAACACAAATTCTATTAAGAATAAAACCACACTTTTACAAAACCTTAAACAATCTATTTATTCTACACCTATATTACTTTTAAACCAACTCAAACTGTATTAAATAATTAAATAGATAATCAAACTAACACTTTATCTACTTAAGACTTTATCAAATAACTAATAAACTAATAATAATAATAATTATCTTCTTCTATTTAATCAAGATTAATCTTCAATTAGATCATCAAAATATTCATTAATTAAGAACGTTTGTGTTCATTCATGTTTGTTAAATGGAATTTTTAGGTGCACCGTAGGTTTTTTGGAAAAAAAAACCGGACCTATGTGTCATGGTTTGGTCTAACCATGACCATTAGGTCAGGTGTATTGGGTAACAATGACGTATAGGCCTAACTGTGACATTTAGGCTTTAGAGAATGTTTTTACACATCGGGATTGGGTTAATTATTGGGGTATGAGTGTATTGGGTGTCCGTTTGTTTAGAGTTGGGTTAGGGTTTTGGTGGTGGTGTATATGTCATGGTTTGGGCAAACTGTTACATATCGGTTTTGATCAATTGCAATTGGTTATATACTAGTTTTGTAATCGGTTATGTGTTAGTTTGTGTAAACCGTGACATATTGGGTGTAATATTTAATTTATTTAATCATACTAGTTAGTGTTTATTTTTTAATCATGCAAACCGTTACATATTTGTTTATGTGAAAAATTTTTATTTTAACAAAGAAGTATTAATAATGCAAACGAATATTGACATCGGTTGTGTTTTTTATTTTATCATATTATGAGTTTGTGTTTTTGTGATGTTACAAATTTAGAACTAAAAACCGATATAAAAATTATCATAAACATTATATGCAATTAAATAACAAGTTGGTTCATACATTATCAAAATTACAAAACATTGTATATAATTACCATTACAAACAACTAAAAAAACACAACCGAATATATAAATACAACAACCAAACAAACAACTATCATAAATACAACAAAAACATTATAACTAAAACTCCATATATAAATACAATGAGTTTGTCTATACAAAAACAAAAGAAATACAAACAAAATACATCTATCTAACCCGCCATGTTATCATCTCCGGCCTGACCTGACCTGCCTGTGCCAGAGGTGCTAGCATGATCATGCCCTAACCATATCAGTGGTTGTGACAACAACGGCGTACCAGAGGCTGCATAGTCTGCGATCATGTATTGTATGACCCAC
>BJCM01084937.1:12356-26690 GCA_018326385.1 Flaveria bidentis
GGGGGGGGGGGGGGGGAGGGGAGGGTCATGCAACGGCTCGAGCACCCATGCCACAAGGTCATGGAACCTCTGCACCAGGTGCCATGTGTCATCCCCAAACCCACGGGTGATTCATCGAGTGATAATAATTCAAGGTTTAATTGAGCTAATTATGTGATTTTACATCGTTGTTAACATGGAACGAAGTTACTTTGAGTTTGTTTTGATGTGTAGGAAAGTGGACCTTAAGGAAGCTTATTCTAAGGTGAATAAGCACAGGATGAAATAACGACGACCAAATGTGCAATTACCAGAATTGTAAAACGGGAAACCAGAAAAAGTTTGGTGAAGCATGAAGAATATGGAAGAAGCGGGATGGAAATCGGAGCCAAAAAAGTGAAGAAATGCAAAAACCGAAGGTTCAAGACCATGGTAACTTAAAATAGGCATAACTTGGGCTAGGAAAAGAGTTACGGGATCCACAACCTATCAACGAAAAGCTCATGAAAAGTGACATGAGAAAATATTATGGAAAAAAGTGTAGGAAGGCCGTAAGCTATGGCCTAAGGCCGTAACTTACGGCCCTGTGCTAAGTCCGTCTGTGAACCCCATAAAATAGAAGGTTTGGTCGTCTGGTTGAGTGTAGGCCATAACCTACGGCCTATAGGCCGTAAATTATGGTCTAACACGATATTTGGAGGATTATTTCAAATTTTAAATCCTATATAACCCTAATCATTAGGGCTTCGAAAAAAAACTTTTCCCAGGCGAATTTAGGTGATTTCAAAGAGATTTTGGGTGCTTCCAAGCTCCTCAATCATCCATATCATCATTGATCATCATCAAATCAAGATTGAAGATTGAATGAATATGATTCGTGGCTAGGTTCTCTTAATTGCTTTCGAGAGTACGATTCTTGTAAAGTGAGATGATTGGTATGATTGATTAGGTTTTTGTATTAAACATTGATCTATTGAATGCAACATTATGTTTTGATTGATTTAAATGATTTTCTTATAAATAAAGTTGTTTGCTTGATTATTAGTTTTTCGGTTTTCTTGCATCGTGAACTCATTAAGAAACGTAGGCAACGTGATATAATTGAATTGGTAGCATTGTGAATGAACAAGTTTCTTGATCAAAAGCTAAGATCTTGAATTATTGTTCATTCACAATGTTCCTTTGTTGTCATTTTGATCAAAAGCTAAGATCTTGAAGTATTGTTCATTCAAAGTGCAATTGCGAAGTCTTAAAAGATTGTTTCTTTGTTGTCATTTTTATCAAAAGCTAAGATCTTGAAGTATTGTTTCTTACAAACCCTAATTTAAAAGTACCAATTGTTGATCTTGCAGAATTGGAAACCCAGAAGTGATTGTTTTTCGTTGTTTAATTAAGTTCATTATAAAGTTTTTTGATTTATGTAATTGTGATCATTAATTCATTCAAAGTTTCAATATTTACTGTAAAAGTTTGTGTCTTTTAGTTAATCGAGTCGTATTAATTAAACACTTCAACATATTCCCTGTGGAGACGATCTTACTTACCCTTACGCAATAAAGGTAGCTAAGATCGATATTTAAATTGTTTTTGATCGAGTCTCGACAACCTAATCAAAATGGTGCCGTTCCCTGGGAATTAGTGCGCTTAGTGGTTAATCTTTTTAATTGTTTTTTCTTAAAAAATTATAAAAAACCCAAAAAGATTTTATTTTTCTGTTTTTCATTTTAGTTTGTTTTCTAGTTCAGTATTACGTGAGGTAGTTTTGTGTTTTCTTGTTTGCAGGTACCTATCATGTTAATGCATACAAGATTTTCAGAAAAGACTTCGCAATTGCACTTTGATCCAGAAATCGAGAAAATTGCAAGAGAGAATCATGTGTTTCATAAATCAACAACTTCAAGGATTTCTCACATTCGGGGTCAAACAAGATCAGAAGAGGGCACATCATCAGCCATAACTCATAGGATTTTAGGCCGACTCTCTAGAACACTAGAAAGTAATCAAGCAAGAGGAATGAATAATCCAAGAAACTAAGGAGAGCCACAATCCAACCAACCTATGGGAGATAACCCATTACCTGTGTTTCCTTCACCTGATGACCCTCTACCTCAACTACAACCTGTGCAACCTCAACCTCAGGAGTCGGTCCTTGTGAATCAAGGGGTGCAACACCAACCTCCTCGCATAAATTTCCAACCAACACCTAATGTTTGGATCCGTTAGTCTTTAGCATGATGTGGAAGGAACTCATCATAGCAATGAGGACCGGTTTTCAGTTGAAGGTAGTCACCATACTAATTATATGGATGTGTGGATTGATGATCAAGTCAATATGGAAAGACCAAACGAACATGTTTTTGAGGATTATGGAAAGACCAAACGAACATGTTTTTGAGGATTGATGATCAAGTCAATATGGAAAGACCAGCCGAGATATCAAAACCGTCAACCAAATCAAGATCATGGTGGTTATGTCCAACCACCCATTCGTAACAATTTTGGCGGTCAACCTTTTAATAGCATCCCTGCCAATATGGGAGCACAACATCATGTACCAGCACATGGTGTGGATAGTCACTTTCGTCCCACTATTGCTATCAATTCATCTCCCATAGTTTTACCAAAACAAGGGGGCGAGCTTTTGAAGTCCGACCATAATGTTTGGGAATTCTACTTCACTTCCATGGTATGGAAACTGAAGAACCCTACTTGCATGTATCCAAATTTGAGGCATGATGTAGCACCATTGGTGGCCAAGGCTTCTCACCAGATGAAGTTAAATTGATCCTATTCCAATTCACCCTTAAAGATAAGGCCAAACAATGGTTCTTATCTCTACCATCGGCAAGTATTTATACATGGGTACAAATGCAACAACAATTCTTGGATGAATACTATACTTCACAAAGGACAAGTGATGCAAGACGAGCCATTCAAGGATTTACACAACAATCATGTGAACAATTCCATGAAGCTTTTCACCGGTTTAAGGAAATGCTAAAAACTTGTCCACATCATGGCATAGCTAAGTGGGAGTTGATTTTAACTTTCTATGATGGATTATCACCGGAGGATGCAAGAGAGGTAAATTTCACAAGTGCAGGAATCTTTACCTGAAACCATAAGGATGATGATTGGGATATTCTTGAAAGGATGAGTGTGATCTCCAATAATCGTTCACAAATGGATAGAATTGTGGTTTGGGAACGAGAAATTGCAAGCCTCAAGGTTGGAAAGAGTGGTGTGGCACACATATCTAGTGAATACGACGTATGTGGCACGTGTAATGACATAGGCCACACCTTGGATACATGCTACTTGAATTTGGGGAAGAGTGAAGAACTACATCAATTACAAGGCCAAGGAGAAAGGAAGACATATGACATGAATTCCAACACCTATCATCCCAGTCTTAGAAATCACCCAAATCTTAGATATGGTAATTCTACTAACTAAATGAATCCCCCTTTTCAGGTACAAAATCAAGGAAGCAACCAATATCAAGGCCGATAACAAAGCTACAATCAAGGAGACTACCAAAGGAATAACTACAATCAAGGGAATTACCAACAAGGAGGTCAATACCAACAAAGGAATCAACAACATCAACAAGAGACTTATACAACTAATGGTAATGACAATGCAATCCTTGCGACGATTCAAGACCTTGAAAAGGAGATGAAAGAGTTCAAGAAATTCAAAGAGGTGCAAGAAAATACCAATGAGGCCATTGCAAAGCAACTAGGACAATTAGCTGGAAAATTTTCTGGACGAGAACAAGGGAAGATTCCAAGTGACACAACCAAGAATCCTCAACATCAGGCCTTAAGTTCAAAGAACATGCACATAAACTTGGTTAGTATTGTTCCTAAATCTAAATGTATTGATTATGATTTAACCTTTACTCATCAAATAGTTGCATTTAATAATAAGGAAGGAGATGAAGAAGAAGGAAGTTACTCGGGAAAACCAATCCTTCCCATTCAAGTTGGGAAATTTAAAATCAAGAGTGCACTGTTGGATAATGGAGCCGGTGTGAGCATCCTTCCTGGGAGCTTGTATGACCAATATGACTTTGGTCCATTACATGAAAGTAAAAAAATAGTGGTACTTGCTGATTCGACATGGAAACAACCCTGGGGGATGGTTAAGGATGTGATAATCAAGCTAGGAGAGTTCTGCTACCCTGTAGACTTTATGGTGCTTGACTACGCACTGGTAAGGACAAATGGGCAACCAAAGGTAATTTTAGGTCGACCATTCTTGGCAACAACCAAAACTCAAATCAATTGTCGAGATGGAAGTATCGACATGACATTACAAAATCATAAGTTGTTCTTTAATGTGTTTTTCAAAATCAATTACATATGTAGTTAACAATGATTGTTCTATATCAGATGCTACTAATAAGTGTGCTCCTCCTTACATTTCACATGTAAGTGAGGATATCACCAAGAAAAATGGTTTTGATCCTTACAGATTTGAGCTTGATAATGTGCAAAAGGATGAGAATATGAAGGTGAAACCACTAAGGAATGAAAATTTGAGACGAAAGGTTAAGATGGGTAAACCACCAGATCATAAGAATTCAAGGATTAAAGAAGCAATGCTTGGCCAGAGTTTGAGTGAACAAGAGACGCTATCAAGCCAAGAGAAGCATTTATATGAAAAGAAATTTGGAGAAAAGCACTCAATACGACGACTATAAGTGGTCTCAGGTAAGGTCTGGCTGAATACCTAATACTTAGCGCTAGTGGGAGGCAACCAAAAAACTTTGTGGATGTGTTCATTAGAAACCCTCACGAGACTACAACTCGTCCACTCGGGTCTACCGGGATTCAAAGGCTTGTTGCATATATTAAATGCAACTGTGATTCCTACTAAAGTGAGTTTTACTTCTTTTATTAGTTTCTGTGTCCTTTGTTTTATATTTTTAGCTAGTTTAATCATGCACAAGACGCAAGCACTCAAGTGTGGGGAGGCGTAAGTCCCTATCTTTCTTATTAATCATTACCATGTCTATTCATGTTGTAAAATCATACATTGGGGACAATGTATCCCAAGTGTGGGGATAAGGGGAAGAATTGAAAGAAAATTTTGTATTTTTTGAAAAATTGAGTAACTTTGAAAAATCTTCTAAGTATACTTAAGTGTACATGAAACTCAAAATTTTGCATACATGGTTAATTGTTACTATTTGTGCACTTATTGATCCATTGGCATGTTTGTTTTGAAATTGAGTAATGCACCCTAATCATGAATCTTCATAAAAGTAGGTGAAAGTCCTAGGTGGTGTAACAAACCAATTATAGGGAACATACATGCTACACATTTTATTACCTCTTTCCACCATTTTCGTGAGAGTTGAGCCTAATTAGAGACTCATAGTATACTATGAGTTACTTTATTTCTTTCCACAAAGAGGGAATTCACATTGTGCATCTGAGTTAGAACTCGTGTAATTGATACATATCAAGATCATAGACCAATGTGTGCATAAATATGATAGAGGCATTAGGATTAAACCATTTGTTTAAACCATTCTTTTCAATTCCATACCAACAAAATCTCCTTATAGATACCATATTGAGCCCCAACTTGTCATTTCAAGCCAAAACAATAAACCCAAAAGCCTTAGCCTTTTTATGAAACCTTAGAGGATGAAGTATAGTCCATAACATATTTTGCAGAGTCATGTCAATAGCAGTTCAGTCATAGTAAAGTTATTCTTGAGAAAAAAAATAGAAAAGAAAAGAGCTAAATATAAGGTTAAAATGACCAAAATATGCAGCAACAAAAATAGTGCGAAAAAAATTTACAAGTAGTGCAAGCAAAAGAATAAGAGTGATAAATGACACATCTATTGTGTTTAAGTTGGATTTCATTCTCCGTTAGCCACTCTAAAATCCCTTTCAATCCCACCTTAAACCATATCATAACATTACCACCCAAGAAAGACCTCTTCATTTTTATATTATATTATGTCAATTGATGGCGATTTGATTAATATACGAGCTTTTGATTAGTATGTGCATTTGTGGTTTGAGAGCTCCATAAACACTAGTATATCATCACTAGTCCACAATATTAACCGAGAGGAGTGTTTATTGTGAGGAATGTGAATGCATGAATGTTTGAAGCAAAAGGTGAGTATATGCTAAACAAAGATTTCAAATGCAAATAATATTGAATGATTAGGTTTTGAACATTACATCATAAAGTTAAAAACTAAGCCTGTATTGGGATCTTACTTGTTTAAGTTAGTGATAATGTGGCATGTGTGCTTAATTAGGGAGAAGTGTGCAAGTAAGTTTGTTTGAGGACAAACAAAAGGTTAAGTGTGGGGATGTGATCGAGTGATAATAATTCAAGGTTTAATTAAGCTAATTATGTGATTTTACATCATTGTTAGGATGGAACGAAGTTACTTTGAGTTTGTTTTTATGTGTAGGAAAGTGGAGCTTAAGGAAGCTTATTCTAAGGTGAATAAGCACAGGATGAAATCACGACGACCAAATGCGCAATTACCTGTAATGTAAAACGGGAAACCAGAATAAGTTTAGTGAAGCATGAAGAGTATGGAAGAAGCGGGATAGAAATCGGAGCCCGAGAAGTGAAGAAATGCAAGAACCGAAGGTTCAAGACTATGGTAACTTAAAATAGACATAACTTGGGCTAGGAAACGAGTTATGGGGCCCACGACCTATCAACGCAAAGCTCATGAAAGTTGCATGTGAAAATATTGCGGAAAAAAGTGTAGGGAGGCCGTAAGCTACGGCCTGAGGCCGTAACTTACGGCCTTGTGCCAATTCCGTCTGTGAACCCCGTAAAGCAAAAGGTTTGGCCATCTAGTTAAGGGTAGGCCGTAACCTACGGCCTATAGGCCATTAGTTACGGTCTAACGCGATATTTGAAGGATTATTTCAAATTTTAAATCCTATATAACCCTAATCATTAGGGTTTTGAAAAAAACTTTTCCCAGCCGAATTTAGGTGATTTCAAAGAGATTTTGGGTGCTTCCAAAATCCTCAATATCATCCATATCATCATGATCATCATTAAATCATTATTGAAGATTGGACGAAGATGATGCGTGGCTAGGTTTTCTTAATTTCTTTCAGGAGTACGATTCTTGTAAAGTGAGACGATTGGTATGATTGATTAGGTTTTTGTATTAAACACTGATCTATTGAATTAAACGTTATTTTTTGATTGATTCAAACGATTTGCTTATAAATAAAGTTGTTTGCTTGATTATCAGTTTTTCGGTTTCCTTGCATCGTGAACTAATTAAGAAACGTAGGCAACGTGATATAAGTGAATTGGTAACATTGTGAATGAACGAATCTTAAAAGATTGTTCTTTTGTTGTCACTTTGATCAAAAGCTAAGATCTTGAAGTATTTATTCTTACAAACCCTAATTTAAAAGTACCAATTGTTGATCTTGCATAACTGAAAACCCGGAAGTGATTGTTTTTCATTATTTAATTAAGTTCATTATAAAGTTTCTTGCTTTATGCAAAAGTGATCATTAATTCATCCAAAGTTTTCATATTTACTATAAAAGGTTGTGTCTTTTAGTTAATCGAGTTGTATTAATTAAATACTTTCCACATATTCCCTGTGGAGATGACCTTACTTACCCTTATACAATAAAGGTAGCTAAGACCGATATTTAGCTTATTTTTGATTGAGTCTTGACAATCAGATTAGTGATCCTCATCCTGGTGGCGGTCTGTTGTCCCTTTAGGCACACATGAATAATTAGAAGTGGAAGCTGGGACATGGCATGCTCGTATCCTAGGTCCCGAGTGATCTGCGCCATTATACTGTTGCCTACTAACACCTATTGCGCCTGCTTGTGATAGTAGCTGGAGAAGTAATCCGCAAGACCATGCGTGGGGTGGCAGTGTTGGTGGGTGAGTAGACACCAAAAAAAAGAAGAGGTCGTCGGTGTTGACCCCATCGGTCTCCGTTCCATGTCCAGCAAATGACATGGCGATCAATTGGTGAATGTAACAATAGTAAGGATCTCGTATACGGGAGACCCTCGAATCTCCACCGTATCGTCTGTCCCCGATCGCATGCCACCGGACCTAATCTGCATCATCGGGCCCTCGAATCAAAGTCGTGGTGTAGATCAGCTCTCGAGTCTCATCCTCAGGTAGAGGCCGGTGACGATAGCGAACCTCCTAAAGGACATGCGCTGTAGCTCTATTTGTGAGTGGTACGGGTTTGGGGCATGTCCGTAAGAATGGTAAGGGGGATGTCTTTACCCTTCACCGTAACCCGTAAGCCCGAATAATGAGTTGTACGCATCTTCGGCAAATGTATTCGACGGGTTGGTTTCCTCCCCGCCCCCCCACGAAGGGTGAGTCCCGTACATATAATATTCCTTAAAAAGTATTGGTTAAATATTTCAAATAAGCATTTACAATAAAAATAAACACTACTTCAACCTGGTTTGAATCTTCGATAGGTGGCTCCTCATTTAAATCTTGAAGCTTCGGCTTTTGATAATGATCTCCCAAACACGACATGACGATGAATTTTCTTTCATTATGTTTTGTGATTGTTGGTTTTCTTTCGTTTTGTTTTGTGATTGTTGGTTGCATGAAATCATGATAAATAGAGAAATGTGGAGTAGAAACCGTCATGGTTTGGCCAAACCGTGACGGCTCAAGGTGTTTGGTACCCGGGAATCAAGGAACTTTTTCTTGTACATTAATTACCTAGTACTTTAACTGTCACTGTTAGGTCAAACCGTGACGGTTTCTGCTACTTCTCAGACCTTTATTAGAGGTCACAACTTGGGCAAACCATCATGGTTAGACTTCAAACTCTCATGGTGAGGCTTTAACGTTAAGGGTAGATCCGATCTCCCCCTAAAAACACCTGCGGTATCCCTAGCAGGACCCTTGTTAAAAAGCTAAAAGAATGGTGTTAATGAACGTAGACAAACACAGACGTACATAAATAAACAAACATAATTGACAAACAATAATTTAAGAAATGAACAATCCCAACACATTATAATTAATTCGAAAACACATGTGAATTAATCATTCAAATATATGTTATTTACCCAAAAATATGATTCTATCAAAAATTTCATAATGATTTATCTAGAAATCATACATAATGAGTCATCTAAAAATTAAAAAAATATATGTACATAAAATTTGTTTCAGTACGTAAACGAACATAAACAAACGTAAAAAAACTAACATATATAAACAAACATATATGAACAAACATTAACGTAAATAAACAAACAAAACATGTGTTCGTTCGTTTAGTTAAATAAATTTTTTTCATTTACTTAAATAAACTAACATAAAGAAAATTTTCGTCGAACAATTTGTGAATGTTCGTTTCATTTAAAAGCCTAAGAATATATATTAAAATTTGTAATTACTTTAAATATTAAATTTTACGTAAAATTACTTTTTATCTTTCTTAGATGTTTTATATTAGAGTAATTACCTTTTCCATCTTTGATGTGTATCAATTTTAACTACTTGTATTCTTATATTTTTAAAATCTCAATTTGTATACTTGACGTTTCTATTTTTAACAATTTGCATCTTTTAACATTTTCATTATGTAACAATTTTAATTTAATTTAACTAACATCGTTAGGTAAGTTTGTTAACGACCTAAAACCTTTATCTCTTCTAAGGGTATTTTTATACTTTACTTTTGACCTTATTAGTATTTTTATCTATTAACCTATGTCATCATCTCACCATCATCATCCAAACCATCACCCGCCAAAACAAAATACATTAGCCCGACCATCATCATCCAAACCAACCACCCCCACCACCAATAACGTACTAGCGCTAATGTCACACCAGCAGACCCCCACAACCATCACCAACAATATAGCCATTCCAACTGTTAGCCCTAACATTGATTTCTGGTATCCAATAACACCATCTTCATTATAGATTTGATACCTTAACATTTGTATGCCTAAAATACACTCTTTCTTCGATAAACCCCATCATTGAACATATCTTCGGTGTTACCTTAAAAATCAGCTTTTTAAAATAACCTTAACATTTGTTATAGTTTTGAACAGGTTTAAATAAACGGTTTAGAAAATTACAAACTTTCACAGTCAACTAGCTAAGAGTTTACCGGGAAACTTTCATTTTGATTTTTTTAAAAGACCCGAATGTAGATCAAAACATCAGCACATGAAATAAGGTGTTGATATGCGCATTTATAATGTGAAGAATGTGGTGGAGTCGTCCGGTTGAGTTTAAAAACGCATAAACCATTGTTAAAATGGTAATTCCACGTAGTTAATTTAGGATTTCGAGTGTTACTTAAATTTAGTTTATTGTGCCTAATTATGGTTAATCAAAGTCAGACTACATTCTGCTCAAATTTTAAAAAGACAAATTTGTGCAATTTTAAAATTATTAGAGCATGAAGCGAGTTAAAACTAGTATTAATATATGTTGATATATATTATATTAGAGTACATTTGAGTTATGAAGAACCCAAGACTTCGGCATAATCATCGTTTAGAGAAACAATCTTGCGGAATAACCAAATGCGTGGCATAGCCGTCCATGTGCAAATGGAATTCTTTGTTTATGATAAAGTATTGTTAGATTGATTTAGGTATGTTAATAATTGTTAGAGGGTTAGTGAATGTTAGAGTTAATGATTAAAGATAATGATTAAAATTTAAAATAAAATTGTAAGGCCCCGTTCCCGAGACGCTTACAGCTGGTCGATCATCGCTAATAAAACATACATTTTTAATTATCTTACTAAAACATTGCAGCGGAAACATTCAAAAATGACATCACATTTCATTATAAAAACTTTTGTCAAATAATACATCGTCAGTCGGTTACAAAATACATTGTTGCATTACATCACAAAAGCATTAAATAAATGGATGCCATCCCAAAAGAGTTGAGTAGCCGCCCGTGCCATCCTCAGCAATCATTACCTGCCAACTGAAAATACATAAAAGTCAGCGTTGCTAAGTGAGTTCTAGTTTTATAATAAAATATACTTTTCTTTCGTTAAAACCGTTCTTTTCTTTCGTTAAAACCGTTCGTTACTTTCTATCAAATCATATTGTGCTTTACATTTATTCATGACCATACAACATACATACACATCGATAACATAATTATTATCTTCCATTACATTTGTTAACTTTCGTTCATTTTATAAGTTCGTTCTCCCAAGTCTGTTGCGACAACAGGGTCGCTCACCTCATTAGCAATCCCAATGATTGCACGCTATCTGAGTCTATTGCAACCATAAGGTTGCTCACCTCATTGCCAATCTCAATGATAGCATGCTATTAGAGTCTCTTGCAACAATAGGGTTGCTCACCTCATGGCAACTTCACGATAGCACGCTATCCGAGTCTGTTGCAACCATATGGTTGCTCACCTCATTGCCAATCTCAATGATAACATGCTATCCGAGTCTCTTGCAACAACAGGGTTGCTCACCTCATGGCAACTTCACGATAGCATGCTATCCGAGTCTGTTGCAACCATAGGGTTTCTCACCTCATAGAAATCTCAACAATTGCACACTATCCGAGTCTGTTGCAACAACAAGGTTGCTCACCTCATATTTGTGCTTGCAAGCCTTTCCTTCGTTCGTTCATCGTTCAATAATGCATCCATTCTTACTTCATGTTCCTCTTTCATTATCTTTCACTTTACGTCACATAATACTTCATTTCATTCATTATCATGACACGCAAAGTAACAGGAAAAATAAACATACATCATAATAAGGAACATATCATACACAAGCATCATCATCATATAGGGCAACATCATACATACATAACATGCATACACATGCAACATCATCATCATCATGCCCAACATGCTCTCTAGGGTCTCAACAGTCATCTTACATGCTCTTAAGGAAACCTTTACGTCAAAACCTACATCTACACTTTCCCCCGAAAGTCAGAAGTCAAACTACACTTTCCTCGGGTGCAACAGCCCTATCCAGGCGTATGGACACCCTTCATTCGCATGGCCTCCATGCGACTGAACACCATGCGAATGAACCAATGCGGATGAACACTCATGCGAATGAACACCCAATCGTGCGAATGGACAATGCGGATGGACCTTATGCGAATGGGCGCTTATGCGACTGGATCTCCAATCGCATGACCTCCATGCGACTGGCCTTTCAATCGTACGAATGGACCTTCAATCATGCGAATGGACCCTAATCGTGCGAATGGACCCCAATCGCACCATATTCGGCCGTATGGCCTCCATTCGGCCTCCAGTCGGTCGCCTAGCCCTAGCTGATGTAGAATGCAGTTCATCCCGACTGCAGTCGAGGGTTTTCGGCGTCCAAACTCAACTAAACTCATTTTAACCCCAAATCGACCATCCTAAACCTTAGGAATGCATACCACAACACCATTCGAGCACACACAAACTCACAATCAAGGCTCAAACGCATCATACACACAGATACACATACACAAATGGGTCAAACATGCACACACTCAAAAACCTGATTTCAAATGTTTTCCAGCCCCAAAATCATTTGAAAACATGTAAAAGTGGGGTCCTAGAACTCACACAAACGACACCAAGAAGTAGAGCTTCGGTTTGGCTTGCTACACGATGATTTTGGCGACCCGAACTAACCCGAACCGACTTTTTCTCCCTTTTTCTCTTCTTTCTCCCTTCCCCTCTTTCTTTGGCTGATTTGTGAGTGTGGGGGAGAGGGTAAGGGTTGCCCTCTCCCTTATATACTCCCACTCACCCGAATTTCTTTCGTTGCCGAGTTTGGTCCCTCGACTTTGGACTTTATTTCTTTTTCTTCCTTCGTCGGCTTCAAAATAATAAATAACCGGGTGTTACAAGTCCACCCCCCTTAAATAGGTTATGTCCCCGAAACCTGTTATTCTTTGAACAAATGTGGATAATGCTATCTCATTTCTTCTTCAGTCTCCCACGTTGACTCGAATACCTTCATGTGCTTCCACTGTACACGTACAAGAGGAACCACTTTATTTCTCAGTCTTTTCTCTTTTCTATTGATGATTGCCACTGGTTGCTCCACGTAATTGAGCCTTTCATCTACTTCGATATCCTCCAGTGGAACAACCATGTCTTCATCAGCTAAGCACTTTCTCAGATGAGATACATCAAATGTTGGGTGAATTCCACTTAACTCATCGGGTAACTCCAGTCTATAGGCCACCTCTCCTAGTCTGGCGATGATTCTGAAATGGCCTATATACCTTGGGGTCAACTTGCCCCGCTTTCGGAAACGAATGACACCCTTCCAAGGTGAGACCTTTAACATAACACGGTCACCCTCCTGGAACTCAATCGGCCTGCGTCGTTTATTGGCGTACGACTTCTGTCTATCTTTGGTTCCCTTCATGAATGCTTTAATCTTCTCAAGCTTCTCGGTCGTAGCCTCAATTACCTCGACGCTCCCCAACTCCTTCTGAGCAATATCACCCTAACAAACGGGTGTTCTACATCTCCTACCGTATAGCATCTCATATGGTGGCATACCAATGCTGGCATAATAGCTGTTGTTGTATGAGAATTCCGCTAACGGTAGGTGGTCATCCCAACTTCCACCAAAATCAATCACACATGCCCGAAGCATGTCCTCCAACATTTGAATGGTCCTTTCTGACTGACCATCAGTTTAGGGATGAGAAGAGAGCTAATATGTAACCTTGTCCCCATAGCGTTGTGGAATTTCTTCCAAAATTTAGATGTAAACCGGGTGTCATAATCAGACACAATAGACACCGGCACATCGTGACGAGTTACAATCTCCTTGATAAACAGATCAGCCAACCTCTCGGATGAATATGTCTCACGGATCGGTAGGAAGTGGGCACTCTTCGTTAAACGGTCAACAATCACCCATATGGCATCGTACCCTTTCGAAGTACGTGGCAACTTCGTAATGAAATCCATGGTGATGTGCTCCCACTTCCATTCTGGTATATCCAAAGGTTGAAAATTCCCATACGGCTTTTGATGCTCGGCCTTCATCTGTAAACAAGTAAGGCACTTACTCACATACTCCACTACATCGCGCTTCATACCCGGCCACCAGTAATCTTTCTTCATATCTTGGTACATTTTCGTGGCACCTGGATGAATGGAGTATCGAGTCTTGTGAGCTTCATCCATTATCTTCACCCCTAGATCCCCAAAACGAGGAATCCACACACGACCGAATCGGGTTCTAACATCGAGTATGTTTTTACCCAATTCCCCAACCAGACCTCTCATTCTTTTAGAGTTAAGATGATCTTCTTTCAATGCCTCATCTTGAAACTCTTTGACTTGCTTCAT
>BJCM01084939.1:0-20992 GCA_018326385.1 Flaveria bidentis
AAACACCATTATATTATTATCCTTCAAATATGATCTACACTTGTTCTTCACTTCCATTAGCAAGCACCAACGGCTCATAAATAACGTCCTTCACGATACCAAGAATCGCGTCTCCAGTGAACCCATCATCTGATGCGTAAAAAAGATTCAACACGTTACACATGTTCCAAAATGCATCTTTACAAGCTCTAGGAACAATGCTCCCCTTTTCTTCCAGAACTAATTTCATCATCTCTCTCCTCTTGTTCTTTATCATCAACATCATCTCTTTTACTACCTCTTCTTCCCCACTTTTTCCATTACTCAAATGCAATGCTACAGCATTCAGTTTTCCTTCTTTAAACTCCCTCTGCATAAACATGTAACATAACCCATTATCAATATACATGGACGCCACACTACATATTTTGAGTAAAGGATTGCGAGAACCGCATAAACACGTGGACCTATTGCATTTATTGTGGTGCAGATGGTGGTTATGTAACTACATAACCACCTCTCTCTCGCACACTAGATCTGCAATGCACTAAGTACTAATGCTTATATGGTTCTTGAAGTTCTCTACTTGCAATGGTTTGTATTGAATGTGCCCATATTTGGGACCCACGAAGTTTATATAGTACCCCCTTTCTGTCGTTTTTTAATAATATATATAGAAGCTTACCAAGTTTAAAAACACATACCTTGAAGCTATGGATATCATTCAGAAGCCGACCCTGAGTGCTCATTAGCTCAAATAGATAATGATACTCCGAGCTTTCAACAATCTCCTCTGACAGTTTGGGTCCCACGAAGTAAATAGCAGGCAATACAATCGGGCCTAATGCGAATGACACATAAGCGTTCTCCATGTATTCGCTTATTGTTGGCACATAAGCATCTCTTGTCCATATAGCTTCTCTCAACATACTATTCATCAGATCCAACCACTATAGAAACAAATAAATAACTGAACACCATCATTTTTATATAGTAGAAGAGATTAAATATCTTACAACTTGAATAACGTGGCTTGCTACGTCTCGAGCTTGCCATTTAAAGGCTCTGTCTCCGATCCAAGAGATCACGCTTTTTAATGCTAAAAATACAATTCGAACTTGCTCTGAACAGCAATCATTTTCAACATCTATGTTCCATCTGCAGTTTATTATAATAAAAACTTTAAGAAATTTAGATAATAAAGAAAATCAGTATAAATTGGATCAACATTTTACTTTTCAACACACTGAATCAGGTTGGTCAATTCATCAATAGTACCACCAACATCAAAAAAGTCATCAACTACTGTAGTAAGGATGCCATTTTTGGCCCATGAAATACGCGCATCGGATAATTCAGGAGATGAAAGTGTTGCAGCAACAGAGAAATAACAGTAGGCTGTCTTTTGCCTGGCAAACTTGAGCTGGTCCAGTTTATTCTCTACCACCCACCTGATGCCATGTTGTCATTTCTTTGTTAATCGAAGTATAAATATTAAAAGTTAACTTTAGATACATACCTTTCAAGACCTTTTATCTCTTCGCGATAAATAGATTGGCAGGTGTTAAAATCTTCAACTGCCAACCTTAGGTAATCCCCATTGCTAATATTTGATGAACTGGCATTAATAGGAGTAAAATATTCAGAATTACACACTGCTTTAGTTCTTAAATATTAAAATTTAAAATAATCTACTCACTGATATGTAGTTTTCAAAATTCTTGTATCATCGGCATTGTAATGCTTTATGTTTCGTCTAGTGTTTATGCGTTCTAAACCAGTACTGAAGGGGAACTTGAGGGCATTATCCACCTGATTAAATTTAACCATTCAGATCTGTTGATTGCATCAGACATAAAAAGGAGACTTAATTACAAGTCGGTCAGAGTCAAAATTAGAACCTCTTTGTGAATAAAATTAGAGAGCCTGTTTGAATCAGTGGATATTATCCTTCTGAGGAAATCAGCCGACGTCAAAATTTGTTCTCCAAAAGATAATTCCTCTTGGTATAAAATCTGTGATGCATGATACCCTTCAAGAGCTGCATATTTGTCTTTGAAAGCTCCTTCATTAGTGATTTCAGCCATTGGGTCTATGCCACATGTCAAGTGATGAAACAAAAATATAAGAAAAACCGAATAAATGACTTACCATATGTTTTCTGTTTTTAAGATATGTACCTGAGGAGACCTCATAGCCACTGATCCTTAATAACCGAAAGGCTAAAGCACAAGTTACAACATCCTTGAATATTTGCTCATCCCTCTCCACCCAACATCTAAATTTGACCAAATGATTTGCATTAATGCTTTCAGATGTTTTGATTAGATAAAAATGATTATTCTTAATTACCTGTATGTTTCATCTAAAACATTTTTAATTTCCATGCTGAAATGGCGTGCGATTCCTAATCTTTCAAGCGTGTCAACCATGGAAAGCCGGATATATAAATCAAGAGGGTAAACTGTTGGGACTGAGATTCACCACTAAACTTGGTTAACACAATGTAGGATTTCTGCATAGGATACAGATGAATAATTATATATGAAACCAGTACCTGTGTTACCAAACTTGTCCAAAAGTGAAGTTAAATAATTAAAACAGCCAGCATCTTGATAATTAATAAAACCAGCTGCTGTTGCTGATGGTGAGTTGAAAACAGAACCATTTTTCATCTGAAAC
Source organism: Flaveria bidentis (assembly GCA_018326385.1). Classification (NCBI taxonomy): domain Eukaryota; kingdom Viridiplantae; phylum Streptophyta; class Magnoliopsida; order Asterales; family Asteraceae; genus Flaveria; species Flaveria bidentis. Next base: position 2,662 of record BJCM01084939.1, read on the forward strand.
TTCTTCACCATGTTCCAATCATATGAATTACCGAGTCCTTCTGAAATATATGCCAAGTATGCATCCATCTCATTTGAATGACATCTATATGATAATGATAAACATATAGAATGAAAATTGTTTGTTTTGCAATATAAACTCAAGTAATCAGAAAAGTCATACCTTTTTAGCTCCAATTCTCTCTCCCGTAGCATCAAACTATAATTTGTATGTTTTGAAATGATGTTTATGTTCAAGTGATTCGCATACTCAAGCATACTTGGATATATGATGTCAAAACCAAAGGGAGATGGTTGACTTTTGTCAGTAGCTGAGGCAAAATTTGACTCAATAAAACGAAGACCTGCAACAAGAGTTGCTAATTATGTGGAGAACAATAACACTTAACAGACAGTGAGCAATAGAGTGCTAGAAAGACACATACCTTTATTAATTTGGTCTTCCCCAACATTCCATCGTTTTAATGCAACAACACATGCTAATGTTGAAGAAAGAGAATCTTTAATTAACAGGTGATTATGATTGTGATTAACAAGACCCCATGAGCCATCATTAAGCTGATTATTAATCAACCAATTGAGACACTCAGGAAAACAAGGGGTTTTGGGTGAGCTTGGAGAAGGGACCATGGCTACCCAGGCTGTGTCATACGAAGAAACCGAAAGTTCTACATTGTTGAACAGTTTTCGGATTTGTTCTTTGGTTGTCTCAATGGTCTGCATAAATTTGTAGAGAAATTCAGGTTTATTATTTTAAATACATCTAGAACATAAAGAAGTGTGTGCAGTAAGCTATACCAAATTAGCAGGATTAGTTTGTCCAGCTTGAGAGGAGGCTGCAAAAACACAAAATTTGAGTTAATCCAGGAAACAAAGAAGAGCCCCGTGTCAAAGTAGGGCAAAAAGATCCAGATTTGTACCTGTGTGAATCGCTGACAGAGCTCCAGATCGATACGATTTGGTTGACAGAGGGGCGGCCATGCTCTGTGCAATATTCATTGATGTTTTGTTTAGCAACTTTCTGTTTTTTTCTTTCTATTTTTTCAATCATACCCTACCAATTGCTCTGCTATGAATTGTATTTTAATGGGTAGGTTCTTTAATTCTGTTTTTCCAATTGGCTGCCAAGATGGCCGGTATGGAATCAGTCAAAGTAATTGCAAGAAGACTTTTAATAATAAAATGTCTGTAATTAACTCTTTGGACTCCCGTAGAACCTAAAACCATAAGCATCAAAAACTCTTTTGTGAATGTGATTTACAAAGCATTTTACCATGAATCTGCCCCAAAACTGATCAATATCTGAATCATTGCTCCCAGTTTAACAATTTTTGAATCTATATTCTAGGTCAAAATCAAGCAAACTAGCAACGAACACCTAGCTATAACAATAACATTATCAATACATAGTCCCTCGATTCCAAATTCACACGTATAATCATTAACACAGTAAAAGTTCTAATCGAATTCCATTCTCTTTCGGAATGATCGGATTCTAAACCAAGCTTAGTGAGCATGAACTACTTCAGAAACCGTGCAATCGATCATAACGACGATAAATTAGAGACGATCACAAATTCCGAATCTTAAATCCTAAATTCTAGTTAATAAGACGCAGAATCTGAAACATATCTGTATTGCATGTCAAACCAAATAGGACATATAATCAGCGATTGAGTGTCGATTCATCCTCAAAATCGAATATATATACGTTACGATCGTCATAAACACATAACAACAAAAGCATCAATTCAATCGGAACAAAAGAAATCGAGAAGTTACCTGAGGATTGAAAGGAAGAAGAAGATAAACGGGAGACAACAAGAAGATGCGTTGAAGAAGAAGACAAATGGTGTGGTGAGTTGACTCACCAATGGTGTTGAATATCTCAATAATTGGGTTTTTACTAGTGTCTTATATCAAACTGCAGGTTTAAACGTATGTGAAAGCGACACTATAAGTTTTTCTCTCGTGTGTTATCATATATTGTTGTTTAAAATAGTTAGGTGACAAATTTCAATTTATGCGTCAAATAAATTATAATAGACTTGATTTGTTTTCAAACTAAATTTACGATAAATGCATAGTAACTTGAATTTATGCTATTGAATGAAAACTTATTCAATTTGACTCAATTATTTTATTAACAATCAATTAGTTAAATGAGCATAGGTAGAATGTCACTATAACCAATAATTGTTGTATAACGGATATATATTATGAGATAGTCCACTAAACATACTCTTGTAAACACACATATATCGAGGCACCTAAATCAATTTTGTACGTGGGTGGCGTTCGTAATTTCGTATCCAATGTTTAATCAAGCAAACCTTCATAGGGGTTCATGCCTTGTAATCATTAGCTCTAACATATTATTGATATTCATACATTCTCTCCTTATGATATGTTAAAAACGTATGTATGTTTTGACCTTAGCAAGGAGCAATTAGCGCTAACAATATATGTTGGTGCATACACGACCAATTATAATGATTTTTTCGATGAACTTAAATATGTTAATATGTAAGTTATAATTGTTCATAAATACCCATATGTTCATAATCTAATCTTTTTTCATACTTAAGACATTGTTAATCACAAACTGACCCCCTCACCATCAAAGCATAGTATGACTATGAATCGACTATCCCAACTCCCAAGTATGCGATGAAAGCTCAACTTTTGATGTCAAATGTACTCATTACTTCTAACTACCTACCCTCATTTCATTCAAGGGCAGCAAATCCTGACACGATCCAAACATGACATAAAAACAATATGATCTTAAATGTATCTAGCTGATAGTTGATATTTTTTACATTAATAATTATGAGTTATATTCAGATTCATCGATTCAACCTGTGAAGCTCAAAACTCTCAAGTGTTAACAGTCAACCGTCATCCCTCTAGTCTTACTATCGCAAGAGGAAGCATGATTCACCAAATGGAGAATTGATTGCGCCAATTCAAAAACTATAATAATCAAAGAAACAATAACATAATGATTAGTTCTCATTAGCATCACCATCAAGACTATCAAGAAGAATGCCTTTTAGCATCAAGAAAATCTTGATATCTTTTGGTAACCGGTGTGTAAGTCCTAGCTCAATGTTCCCATTAACTCAAATGCAAGATCTTCAAAGAAACCATGATCTTCAAACCTCAATGAACAAATCAAAGCCATCCCACATAAGTTTCTTTCAATTAAAGCAAACAGAGAGCACTTCATAGAGGATTATGATGCTTAAACTCACAATTTCATCTAAATATCCCTCAAAACATAACTGTTAGGGAAAAAAACAAGAAACTTCGTCAATATTTCTATCATTTTCAAGAATCCCATTGAAGAACCCCCAGTAAATAAATTAAATTCAAACCATTGTACCCATGAATCTTCAAAATCACACCTTTTTGTTTGACTCAAAACAACCTCATAACCAATTTGATAAAATTGAGGTATATACAAGATATATCAAAAGAACAACACATTTGACATTCTAAAGCAAGAACATGCGAATTCAAACGAATTTGTAACATTTCTTTCGAAATCTACAAAGGTTTGAGGTTATCTAGGAGAGACATTGGGGGATTCATCAACGAACATTGCAGGTTTTGTGAGCATAAGGGGTCGATCATCGTCATCAAGATCATCATGGGAGGTGGTGAGGTTGATGCAAGAACATCGTTCGAGGGATGTGAAGAAGGCGGATGCGACTCTGCTGCCTAACCAATTCGCTATTTGATCAATCTTGTCGCATGATTTCACCCCACAAGCGTCGTGTGATATAACCGTTGTCTCTGATGTCATGTGAATAAATTGATTTGATGTGGATTTGTGGAGTTGTTTGTTGTTTTGGTATGATTTTGCAATGATTTGATTTGGAGAGGTGTGGTACCGACATCACTTTTTTCCATTCTTGTTGGATTCTGCAATTCTCCATTTATTTTTTATTACATTTTTTAATAGTAATATCTTGTTTTAGATCACCACCCTACCAAACCTAATATTTCATTCACATTTACGGTCCGCTCCAACCCAACTTTTATTGATATTATATTATATTTATAAAAGAAAGTTTATAAATTTTAGTATTTTTTTTCATATTTTTGTGGATGGGATAATATTAGATTGTTTTTATTTTAAGTTTGAAAAATATGTAATGAACCAATTGAAAAATGCCATGTGTCAATATAGTTTATGTTTTTTAGTACAAAGTGGTGAGCGACCCATCAAATTGGTCGAGGATGGGAGTAGTCTTAGGGTTCCTAGACGACTCTAATCGGTTTGCATTTGAAATATTTTTTAAAATGTATTTAACTCTTATCACTAGTTTATAAATTCACGTCAGGTTTATTATTACCTAAATTTAAGTAAATAACTCTGAAGTTGTTCCTAATGAGTAATGACACATTCTGGTGGTTACGTGATGTTTTAAATATTGTATGATGTATATTATGGTGTGTTTATTTTAAAAAAAATATGAATTATTGTTCAGAAAATACTAACCCTAAGGCCATGGGTCTATGGTGTTCTCGCATGTTACTCGTCCGGTAGTGACATCGTAGGGTGTGGTGTTCCGCAACCCCACAGGTTCCACGTAAGCTTCTATGCCACAGTTCTTTGTTGTTCTTCGTAAACTTCGATCCTATAATTGTGTTTCCATCTTGCAAGGGGTCATCACGCCTAGTCATGAGGAAGATTACCTGATAGTCTAATTATCAACCCTATAAGTTTATAAATTTTATACAAAATTATCATACATTGATAGAGTATTTGATTTAGTTAGAATACTTGAACTTAAAACTATTAGTAACAAATACTATATATGTATTTTTTTATATAAATAGATAATATTTAGCAGATAAAGTATTATAGTTAATATACTAGGGTTTAATGACAACTCGGGTAAAATAGTAAATTACTATGCATGATTGCATGATATAACCTTTAATTTGGGATAAGATGACCTTTAATACTTAAACAATTGTTGTGCAATAGGTCCACTATTGTTTTTGTTTAGTTGTACTTTTGCTCGATTGTTATTAATTAAAATTTTATTGTTTGATAATATATATAATTTTATTACTTAATATCTAATGCATGGAGATTGAATTCGAGATCTAAGCCTTTATTTAGTAGTATATTTGCTTCATTTCTGCTTAATATCTCCAGTGGGTTATATACTAAGGGTGATATAACCTTTATCTAGTTTTCAAAATTTAATGCATTTGAAGAATTTGGAAATATAACAGCATCTCCATTGGTCGCCATTAATACCTTTTCTTTAAATTTAATCCATGTCAAATATATATATTTATTCAACTTTTAACTCAAAGTAGAAACAAAAAAATAAGTTAATTATTCATTTATACTTTCTCCTTTTATATTATAATATATAAAATATAACAATCAGAAAACTATATGATTGTGACAAGAAAATGCACCATCTTCTCCATTGTTCGCAGTGTTTATTCGCATAACATGGAAATTAAATTGAAAAACGACAACCACAATACGAATTTCACAAATATAGACGATGACGATAATAACTATACGCAAACAGACCGAGTCACAATCCGATACAAGCATGTTTAATACGCGATCGTGAACCAAAGCAATTCAAAGAGTGAAGCTTTCTTTCTTGGATTTCTTCCTCCATGGAACTACATGCTTAAAACCTTCATAGATCGTTGCCTACACAAAATAAGAAACTAATTAAAAAGAATATGGAGCAATATGTAAGTACATGTATATTCGAAGGACCAAATATGAAAATTTTGTAACTTGCTGGCAGCTTGTAATGAATTATGAAAACATGATTGACGTATGCTGCTATAAAATAGGCCCCACCTGCCTTTGCACCACTTTAAGTGGGCCCTTGTACATTATTTTCTTGATATAATTTTGACTAAATCATACTTTTTGATTTTTAATGCTTTTATGCTTAATTTGAATTTAAACTTACTAATCATGCATTAACACTTTTTGTTAACAATTGCTCCTTTCGGCGGGTTCTTGTTGTTTTCGGTAGTTAATATTACACGCTCCTATTTATCTATTTGTTTATTATTAACTACTTTTATCAAGATCATAGTGTTGTCTTTTTAGTGACAAAAGAGTACCTAAACCACATTTGTTACATCTATCAACTTCAATAAATTTATACATGTTGTATATCATATCGTAACATATCACGCATCTTGTATAATGTGTAACCATAACACATCATACACCCGGAACAACATTATTAAACCTTTAGGGCATACGGCTTAAACTATCTCATATGACCCGTATGAGATCATACTATTTGTGTGTTAGTGATGTCGGTATAGTTTTGGCTTAGAGAAAATAAAGCCTCATCTGTTATCTAACCCAAAATAAATGTAAGCGACATCAATTTCATTCACTAGTCTCACCCTAAACTACCGTTTACATGCGATAAACTGTCGTTCCGTTTTTAAACACTGTAAACAATATTTAACTAGCGAAACACCATTTACAACATGATGTAAATGACAGTTTAAGGTTGTGAATTTAAATCTTATAAATGTTTGTTATAAACAAACATGCTGTACACCATGCATGACTGATTGTACCTAAAGCATAAAAAGTAAAAAATATCAATTCTTACCCAAAAGTGAGCCCTTGTGACTTTCGAAAGACTATTATTCCTCTTTATCGTCCCCCCATCGTTCTCGGCGGAAAAACCAGTCTCCGGCGACGGCGACACCACCACGCCGCCCTTATCTCTCCGACCACCACCACCTCCCACCCTAAACGATCCAAACCTCCGGAAACCCCCACCACCACTCCGCCGCTCAATTCCCCTCTCCGCCACCACCTCCGGCGGCCCTCCGCCGGAGCCCTCATCATTCGGACTCCACCCACCGCTCCCACTGCTGTCAAACGACCCCTGCATCCGCCCCTTACGACGTCGTTCCTTCTCAAACCTAAACGACGACGACAGCAATCTGCCGGTGGGCCCGTCGAGCACCGTCGTCGGCGAGGATGTTTTGGTAATTTTGTTCGATTCCACCATTGTTAGCCTCGGTGGAAGCTCAAGAGATCTGGTGGTGGTGGTGGTGGTTGAGATGATGATGTCCGTACAGGGTCGTGGTTTTCCGGGGTGTTCTTCCCACCGGAACGGCACGGTGGCGGTGGTGTGCAGCGGCGGCGTTGAAGCGCCGGAGGGTTCGGATAAGAGTCGGAGCTTGGGTAGTGGGTACGGGTCGGGTTCTGAATCGGATCCCATTATGTATGTGTGTGTGTGTGTGTGTGTGTGTTGAATTGAATAAAAATGGAGATGAGAGTGAGTTTATAGCATTGTAGGTGGGTGTTTGGTGTGAGAATATGTGACGACGTCAGGAGATTGTTAAACTAGTGAATCACGTGACTTATTGGTATTGCTTATTTTTCCACTTGAACTGAAAAGAGTAATTTCCAAAGAAAAGTTTATAGCTCGAAGGCTGCCCGTTTAATCAAAGTCGATAAGTGGATTAGGGTGTTCATCAATCTAGAAATTGACGTATATTGGACGGACACTGGTTTAGAAAGTACCAAAAGGTGGACGAGTCTAGAGGTTTGGATATTGAGATTTACCGAACCAACACTTTTCTTTGGAAATTAACAATCACAAAGTGTCATGGAATCTAGGGCATTATTATGGTAAAACGAATACTCATATATACATTACTAGTTTTAGTAAACTTGTGTGTTACACCGGTTGAATAAATAAATATTTTATATAATAAAATTTATTAATTATAAAATAATATATAAGATATGATATGACTAATATTATGTATTAAAAATGATCATTATTATAAGTAATAAAACTGTGATATTAACTTTAAATTTATTTATTTTTTGATTTAAAAAATTGACTTTTTAACAATACTAATTTTAAAATTTTTCATATTTTTAAAAAATATTACGCTTTAAAAAATTATTATTTTATAAAAAATTATTTATTTAAAAATAACATTTTATATAGATCTTTTTCTTAATTTATTAGATTTAAATAATATTATTAGTAATTAAGGTAATTTATTTAATATGAGAGAAATGTGAGAAAATTTTGGTGATAATAATTGTAATGTTTACACGTGTCATTTTAGGATATTTTTTATTAAAGTAGGAAGATTTCGCTTAACTTATAATATAATATACTTCACACCGAAGTCGGGTCACAAAAGAAACCCATGGGGTTCATTTTTTGGGGGAGGTTATAGTCTTCAAAAATCAAGGAACTTTCCTATGTGATAAAGAAGTCTACCTTTACTTCTTTGAAACCAAAATCAATTTGAATAAAAACCTAGTTTAAACTAGGGTTAGTTCACGAGTCGAATCGAACAAACATTTGCTCGTGTTTGGTTTGTTTCCAAACCGAACTGAGCCTATCGGCTCGTTTAAAATCAAGCGAAAAATCGTATGATCATTTTTCGACCGTTAATTTTGCGAGCAAGCGTCAAGCAAGTGCAAACGAGCGGCGAACAATTTATATAACCCAACTATCTTGTGTGCAATACGATTTATAATGTAGCGAATAAGATATAATTCCTTAAAAATCAGCCACATCTCATTACATAATATTTTCATGGATGTGAATACGTTGTGGCTGACGATGAGGCTAAGGCTGTAGCAGATAAGGTGGGGAGCATATTGCGGAGAACGATGACGGTGAGAGCGGGAGATGGTTGACAAAAATTATCTTTTAACATCTTAGGATTTCGCTTATATGTTTAATGTAGAATTTTTTATTGAATTAATGGTCATATATATTTGTATATAATTAATCAAATTTACTATAGTGCTACGTATAAACTATATATACATATTAATTCGAGCCGAACCGGACGAACTTTTGCTTGTGTTGGCTCATTTACAAACCGACTCGAGTCGATCGACTCGTTTACAACCGATCAAAAATCATCGAACTTGTATTTTTCGAACAAATTTTGAACAAACATCGAACGGTGAACGGTTTAAACTACCCTGATTTTAACTTCCTTACACTAAAACCAAACCTATTTGAGACTCAAAACATGTTTGAGAAATTACAAGATTTATACCAACTCTTAGCGGAAAGAACATCAACAAAAATCATGTTTGTAATTAGAATATTTGATCTTTAAGGAATTATATAACGAGGTTAATATTGATGTGACGTGAAAAATAATCTTGTTCTTTTACGGAAAGAGTTTTTGAACATATGAAATATAAGTTGATAAATTAAGCGAAGTGAAACATTTCAACTCTATCACAAATTGGATCCATGAATGTATAACAGGGTTTTTTTTAATATATTTCAAGTTTTTGCTAACATAAAGTTTTATACAACATTTAATATTAGTTTAATAAATTTGTCATTCATGGGTTCACGTAAAATTAGGATAATAACAATATCATTATTCAAAAATTTTAGGTGACACAAAAATTTTAAGGTAGCACCACTCATTTATTTGTATTTTTATAAATATCGTTAAATTTTATAATATTTAAGACTGGCCGTAGTGGTTTTCAAATAGGACGCCATCAAAGATTACTTGAAAACAATTATGACACCAAAAGCCACTACACGGTGGGAAAAGAAGATGCCAAAGAGAGCATCATCAAGCCCTTAACGGACGTGAAAGATAAACCCTTGATCGATCTTTTTAGAAGGGGTGTGGTTAATGATTAGCCTTACTTAATTTCACTACACTTTAATCAAATGAGACTTTAGTTAAGTTTTTTTTGTCTATGATTTCTACATATCATTTTAACATAAAGATTAGTTAATACCACTGCATATAATCTAACATCTCTTATTATCTCTTATTTTATTATTAATAATCTAATTATTATATAATATAAGTATGAAAGAGTATTATATTTATCTAAATTAAATTGTAAAATATTCATAATATGTATAGTGAAATATATGTAAAGATATGAGGTCACTTGAGATGGTTAAAAACTTATTATAACGAGTATATATGTATAAATTGAGATGGATTTTCAATAAATATAATAGAGTTAATTACATAATTGGTTGTTCTGTTATGTTTATATTGTAAGATTGGTTTTAGCTATTAAAAAAATACATCATTGGTTCTAATTATTTGTCAAATCATAACACTTATGAATCTTGAAGTAGATGACCGGTAGATTTATACGTTAAGTTTATAAAATGACAAATATACTCTTGCATTATTAGTATTATATTTTTCTCACCTAACAACACATCACCGCCACACCCTCACCTCCACCATCGTCACCATAGATCACAATCGTCAACCACATCATGTTCCCTAAGCCTCCACCATGCCATCCCCACCACCCCCACACTAATCTATCACCAACACTATCACCATACAACCACTCCTTCAGGCATCACCATCATCATGTCTAAAATTCTAACACCCTAGTCTCACGTGAAAACCACCATGGTTAAAAGAATTCAATGGGTGTGGTTCAATAGTTAACCCTTTGTCGTCGTCTTCATCTCCCGCTCATTTTCACCAACACCTTGGCTGCCAAAGGGGAAAGGTGATGGTGGTGCCATGGTGTTACAATTTGAGAGGATTGATAGAGATGAGGTTATAAGAAAAAAAATGGTGAGTTGTCATTTATATATTAAGAAAAAGGTTATCACTTTTAATTATGAAGGGTGATTTAGTTATTTCATATATATTTAACTAAAAAATCTGTAAAAATAAAACAAAACCAACAAACAAGTAGTCTCACACAATACGATCGTGCTCAAACAAGATACCAAAGACTCATTGTTAACTTCACATGGCAAAAATTAACATATGATGTAACTAAAATGGGCATAAAGTTTTTAAAAAAATAAAAATTAATTTGACAGCCTTAGGTTCGACCTGGGTGGTTGTGCAAAGAGAGCCGACGCCAGCAGAAGACAACCATCTAACCAAAACATATGTTTAACAATGTCTGAAACAATAAAAAAGGGAAAAGTTTTAAACAATTACATCGTGTCACGTGGCATGCAGTGTTTTCGCGATCGGATCGGATCGGCCGGTCCGACCGGTTTGACCGAGGATCGTTTCGGTTCGCTACGAATCGTTTTTGAGGGGTCGAACCGGCTGGTTCTTCCCGAACCGGTGGTCAGACCGGGAAACCGGACCAATTCGGACCGGTTTTTGAATTATTATTTTTTTATTTTAATAGGTAAAAACGGGGTGTTAAACCATAAATTAATGTGTTAGATATATAAATATAGTTAAGTTTTATATACAACTATAATATATATATATATATATAAATCATATATAAATTACTTATATTTAACTACATATATAAATATCATTAAACTATAGTTAAATCTGTTCCAACTGATCCGACCAGCAAACCAGTAAGACGTCTGATTCAACGTCCGATCCGGTTCTGAAAACATTAGTAGCATGTCATTAGAGGAACCCACCAACACTTCTAAATAAGTTAATATATATAATCTAAATATATAATAAATGAAAGAATGTTTTGCGATATAGTTTGATTTTAGCTACTACATTATCACATGACATGATTTTTAAAATATAAAAATCACGTGTCAGCTTCCTGTTTAAGTAACGGCTAGGATAATAACTAAGGATATAATTTAAATTCAAAATTAAAATTGTATTTAGTTATTTTTCCTAAATTTAGTATCAATGTTATTTTAATTTTTCTAAATCTAGTATTGGTTATTTTTTGTCTAATAATAATGATGATTTTTAATTAAAGTAATAATTTAAAATTGATATGTAATTATTTTTCCTAAATTTAGTATAATCTTATTTCAATTTTCCTAATTTACTATTGATCACTTTTGGTAAAAACCTAAATTTTATATTGATTATTTCTATTTAGTAATAACTATATATCAACTTTAAATTTAAACTAAATGTCACATGACATCTACGCAACACACAATTGTCATATAATTTTTATTAGCATTATGGTTTTAAAAGAAAATATTTAAATAGTATTTATTGTCTAATTAAATAAGATTCTAAAATTTAATTACTGAAACAAAATTTTAAAAAACTTTAAAATTCAAACTCAATCTGCAATTCAAATCAAGTTTTTATTTAAAAAATAACAAACTAAATTAGTTAAAATTTGAAATTTAAAACTAACAATCTCAATATTCAAATAGAGTATATATAGTTCAGAAATTTTAATTTTAATGAAAACAAACGATCCGAGTATTTTGGGTTAATAATTTTAAATTTTGAAAGTCTTAAATATTTTAAGAATATCATATAATATTTGTCTGCATTATATAGCATAATATCAATATTTTATTATACATATACCACAAGTTGTTTCTATTTATTGTTCTTACACTATTAAAGATAAGATAATACCATTATTTTATTATACGAAATAATTTCTCCTATGATCAAAATGTTCAAGTATTCTGCATGAAGAACTTCTTCTATTTCTTAGTTATTCACACAATCATTATTTTCAACTCATTTCGTATTATATTCAATTACAAAATTATGTACACTTGGATTTAAAAAAACAAGTTTTTACGATAAACCTTAATACTGTATTTTTTTGTCCTACAACAAACTTTCACTTTGTTCGTTTGGTTTATATATTATTGATGAACCATCAAGTTAACTTGCTCAATAGGACCTCATTAATATTAGAATTAGTTTTTTTAAAGGATCTTAACATATAATGCTGTGATTCGTTTATAAAGGCAACCAATGTAAAATAATTCTGTAGAAACTTACTTTATTGAGTTTATTGTGGTCGAGGAGGAGATATTGTTCAAATAATTGAATTTTTATCTTATTCTTCTAATACTTGTCTTATAAAACATATGTGCTATATATTTTAATTTTTTTTCAATTTTTAATTACGAGACACTACAATACAAAAGAATATTCTAAAAAGATAAACTTTTAAGTTTGAGAAGTTATCATTGAATTTGGTTAAAGATCTGGATACAAAAAAGATTTTAATATTTATAAACACTAATATTATTTTTTACGTATTTAATTCTTTCATTTAATTTACATATATACATATTTATTTAATCGTCCTTCACATTCATATATATTATAGACTTTTGAATGGTAACTAATAATTTATATTTCTATTTACTTTAAAAAGTAAATTACGTAGATGGATCTTGTAGTTTGGTCAAAAAATTTAATTTGATCATTAAATTTTTAAAATTTCAAACATAGTTCCTAATGTTATATTTATTTTTCATTAATGGTTCTTATTTTGTTTATTCGTTTAGTAATGTTAATTTTTCAAAATTATTATTTTACCTATAAAAGATAATTTATGTAATTTAATTATATTTAAATAAAAATATTTTTAAATATGTCATTTTTAAAATGTTCAGGTTTTTTAATGTTTCTCCAAAACTTTTTATTTTCTAAAATGTCTCTCTTAAAACTTTTTCATTTTTAAAGGTATTTTTTAAAAGCATTATAGTCTTTCTTAAAACCATTCAGTTTTTTTAAATGTACATTTTATTCATTTTCTAGATATTGTTTTTAAAATTATTTGTTTATTGAACGTTTTAAAAAATATTAAAAATGTCATTTGGTAATGAATTATTTTCGAAAAATATGTATAAAGAAGTGATTGGTTTTTAGAGATGCTTTAAAAAATAAATGGTTTAAGAAAAAAATTTAGAAAACCAAATAGTTTTATAAAAATATTTAAAATATAAAACAATTTTAAGAACAATGTTTAGAAAACGTATAGTGTAACACGTTTAAATCAAACATTTAATAAAATATGCTATTAAAAAATTTATTCATGTTAAATATTTTTTTATTATATAATAAAAATATTAATAATGAAATATTAATAAATAAAAAATTGAGAAAAACAAGAATATAAAGCTTTCCTTAATAAAAGTAATACTATAGTTTAAATGGTAAGTTAAATAGATGGTTGATGCGGATAAAATGTTATTTTTATAATTTTTAACATTTATTAATTGTTGACTAACAAATTGGGACCGTAGATGAAAAAAAATGAAATATTAGGGATCAAGTTTATAATTTTTTTAAGCACTAAACCCAAAGTTTTTACAAAACATAAAGACCATGCATGTAATTTACTATATTTTAAATATCTTTTTCAAGCTTTGTAACACACAAGTGGTTAAGCTAGTACGATATAGATCACATAATATTTTAATATGGATCACATGTTATCAACTTCATGTTCTATTATGTTTTCTCTATATGACAAAACTTACAAACATAGCATTATATATTACTAGGTTAGTCTACGTGTGATACACGGATTGAATAAACAAAATATTAAATTATAATTAATAAAAACTTATGTATTATGAAATCATCTGTGAAGATAAAATATGATGTTAATTACGTATAACTAGATACTTTAAGTACAATATTTTAATGTAAAATATAATTAAAGTTATATATACTTTAGTTCAAGAAATAAAAAAATTATACCATTTTTAACTCTCTTATGTAAAAAGTTTTATTTTTAAACATTCGTTTTAAGATTTATTATAAAAATATTTTTTTATAAATATATAGTTTTTAAAAAAAATCTTGTTTGTAATTATTCTTGTTATTTTAATAAGATTGTTTTAAAATATTTCACTTGTTTATAATTTTTTAAAACACAACGACTTAAAATATTTTATTTAAAAATGTTTAGCGTCTTAGAAATTTTCATATTATATAAACGTTTAGTTTCTTGTTATTTAGATCTTTGATTAAAAGATGTGAATTCTAATTTATTTCATAAAATCTATTATAAAAAGTAGTTTAATTTTTCAAAAGTAGATAAGAGAAAGAAACATAGCAATTAATAATATTTTTTAATAAGAGAGAGAAATTTATATGAGTATTTAAATTACTATAATATACTTTTGGAGGAAAAATTGATTTTAAAATGTCTAAAAAATAACAGGTGAGAAAAATACGGGTTAAAAAAATGACAAGTGGCAAAAGAAACCTTACTTTATTAGAAGTCAAGTTATAGATTAGCATACAATCATCACGATAAGTTTTTTGGATGGCCCAAGCCCCATAGGCCCAAGAAAAACGAATACTTCAATGTCTTAATAGCGCAAGCCACAATCTAATGTAAGTGCTTGTAAAAGTATATCGTTGTTGCAAAGATATTATAAGCAATTTTCTTACTTTAATAAAAAATTAATTATAGGAAAACATGACAAATCACATTCATCCTCATCAGATTTTCCCGCTTCCCTGCTATTAAATAACTACAATAGTTTTTAATAATATTATTTATTTTCTTTTTAGATCAATATGGTTTTTAATAAATTAAAAAAGATATCTTTTTAATTAATGTTATTTCTAAAGATATTTTTTTTGATAAAATAGATTTTTTTATAAAACACTAAAAGTGTTTAAAAAATATGAAATGCTTTAAAATTTGTGAGTTTAAAGGGTATAAATTGTATAAACAAAAAAATAATTAAAATTGAGAATAATAATAAGAAGGTTTTCTAAAATGATACTTTTTGAAACAAAATTTCCGTTCCAAAATTTTTTATAATAAGGAAAATTCTTATCATATATAATCTTAAGATATTGATTTATAATTAATATAACTTATTATATTTAATATTTTAATT
The DNA here is from genome assembly GCA_018326385.1 of Flaveria bidentis. NCBI lineage: Eukaryota > Viridiplantae > Streptophyta > Magnoliopsida > Asterales > Asteraceae > Flaveria > Flaveria bidentis. The sequence continues at coordinate 18,272 of BJCM01084939.1, forward strand.
TATTTAATCTGTATAATAAACGGGTGAAATAAAGCTAGTATTTATATTTATATATTCTACTATAGCCTTACTTCTAGCATTGCGTTGGGAAAAGAAAGGCGCTTATACATATAATGTTTATAAACATACAATTATACATAAGCATTTAAATACACAATATTTTAAAAGTATATGGTTGTTACAAAGAGTTGTGTTGAAAACTTAAACTCGATCTTTCTTTTTCCATGAGAAAATTGGAAGATTTATAAATGAACAAGAGATGGTAACTTAACGCATGCATCTAGTTAATCCTTTCATTATCATATCAAACTTTGTAACATAACATAACAAGAAATAGTATTACAAGAGATAACTTTCGGTGGGCGTATGTCGTTAACAAGAAAATATTTTTATGTTACAAAAGAAACCACTAACAAAGTGTAGGATATGTATTGAAGTATGAACTAGTATAGTTGAGTAGCATGCTTTCATTTACAGAAAATAGAAAAGAAAACGTATGGAATACAATTCAAAACGATGTTAAGAGAAGACTTAACCTTTGTGTCCATGATTAAAAAATGCAGTAACACTTGCACATTATTAAGATGAATTTTTTCTATAACATGTTGATTGTTCATAGCACACCAACAAAGCATTAGAATTACAAAAACATATGATGGAATGCTATGAAAATCAACACGTTTTAGAAATTTATCTTGTTAAAAAGACCTTTCTAGTCTATTTTTTTATAGAATAGCATGGAAAACTAATGATATGGTTCAATATGTGATAGGTTATTTATATTTGTCATAATGTATGTTGATATCTTTGCTAATAAATGCACTAATATTACATTTATATTTTATAAAAGCTTTTCATTAATAAATGCACTCATATTAGATGTATTTTTTTATCTACCCTTAATTTTTATCCTACATCACTTCACACTTGAACATACTTTATATATTGAGACTTAAACCCTAACAAATCTTGAATAAGAGGCATATGACTTTAACATTAAGTTATGCTAGTTGTTAGGTGAGACTTAAAACCCAACAAATCTTGAATGAGAGGCATACGACTTTAACATTAAGTTATGCTAGTGGTTGTCTCGATCTATCAATCATATTACTTATATAAATTGTATTGTATGGGTACATTGTATTGTTTGTGTATGGTTGCTTTTTTATAGAATGCAATCGCACAAATAACTACATTGAATTTACTTAAAATGTGTAATAGTGCATGTTGAAAATCTAGGTCGTGATTTCATCTAAGCGTGAAAATGCAACTGGTTTGAATACAATTTAATTTAGTTACAAGATCATAGTAAGTTTAATGAATCATATGTTGTTCGGGTGATAAATAACACAAGGTTTTATAAAAAGCCAGTTTATAACTCGCATGATGCAATCTAGATGTATTTCCTATGAAATAAACATTTTGTTATTTTAGTAGATAATACAGTTCCATAACGATGTATACGATAGAGATGCTAAAATCTATGGTTTACACATTTGAACAAAAGCCAAATTGATTAGGATTTTCAAGATGATATAATTAACATCTACCGCCTATTACATGTGTAAAATGTATTTGCTAGAAAAAGAACCAAGTTTGTAATATAATTTTTTGAATGTAAGATCATTTTCAGATCATGGTAAATAGTGAAAAATTTCATAGAATAACATACATATAACTTTAATTTAATAGAAATAGCATACATATATTTTTTTTCTACACTATAGTTGTTCAAAAGAAATGTGTATTTTGTAGTTTGTCGTAAATAAAAATAAAAGTTAATTATAAATACGTATACAACATTCACACCTGTGAAGGGTTTCACATTCTTGCCTCAAAATCATTATCACATATTATCACACAATAGAGGATGGTGCTAGGGGTATGATAGGCCTGAGTATCACCCCTTATGTCAGTATGTTGAAATACTATTTTAATTATTTTAAGAATCCAGCAAAACAAAAATACACTATTATATAACAAATCGCTATAGTAAACTCGTCATTACACGGATTTGTTAAATGAAAGTATTAACAGAATGAAAATTTATTAATTATATAATGATATTCTAATATGAAATATAACGAAAATTAAATATGAGTAAGGACCATTAATTATAAAATAATGATACAAACATTTTAACTTTTTTTTGTTTTTTCAAAAAAATTGTTTCAAAACAAACTATTTAAAAATATATATCATTTTCAAAAAATTTCTTATTATAACTCACAATTTTAATTATTTCTGTGTATAAAAAATTTTGATTTTTTAAATCACCAATTTAAAAATAGTTCATATTTCTAAAAAAGGTTTGATGTTTGAAAAAAAAATATTTTATAGAAATTTATTTCTCTAGAGATAATATTAATAAAAGTATTTTTTTAATAATTCAAAAAATTAAATAATATTATTGGTAATTATGTAATCTATCTACTCTAATAAAAACAGGTTTTGAGTTGTCATTTGTCATAATATTAGACCTCCTAAATTTAATATCCCGCTTCTCTCTCATATTAAATACTTACATTAACTATTAATTATATTATTTAATTATTTTCTATATTAAAATAGTTTTTAATAAAATAAGAAAGAGTTCTTTTTATAAATGTAATTTATAAAGAAACAATCTTTTGTATAACATAAATAAATTTTTAAACATCAAACTTTTTTAAAAAATACAATATATTTAAAATCAATGTTTTTAGAAATTATTTTTTTATG
>BJCM01084939.1:23590-68047 GCA_018326385.1 Flaveria bidentis
CCTTGCGGTGGTGCATCTGACAGGTGGTGTGACTCCAGTGGGTTTTGTTACTTAAATATTAAATCGTTTTGGTTTCAGTCAGATACTGAATCAAACAGTCAAGTTTCAGTCAGATGCATACACAGTCAGAACTTCTAACTGGGTCAGATCCAGACTCAGTCAGATCTTACCCAATCAGTGTAATCAAACAGTCCCTTAAGATCAGGTCGTGGAGAACCCCGGTTGAAACAGGGTAGGTGAACGGATGAGGGAACCCAGTTTGGAACTGTCGGGTTATACCAGGTCGGAACCGGGTTGGAGGTAACCGAGTCGAACTCAGGTCAGTTTCAGGTCAAGTTGTCTGGTCCTAACCAAGCCATTAAGACCATATTGAGATTCAAAACACCATAGACAATTGGGCCTTTGGCCCCCTATAAGTTTCCTAAACCCAGGGCCCCAGGCCGTAGAAATGAGACCCAAGCCACGGGCCATTTTTCCACTTAAACCAAACGTTAGGCCCAAAACCCAACAGGTGAAATCGGTCTGCAACAAGCCTTACAAATGTGGCTAAGAGTAGAGATGGGCAAAATACCCGGGTACGGACCCGACCCGCCCCCGGGTTCGGGTACATCCCGGTAGAGAGTGTACCCGGTTTGGACCCAAAAAAGACTAGCAAGTAGGAACTGGTTATAGTTTTATAAAATTTTCAAGAACCGACCCGAACCGAACCAACCGATTGTACCTGGGTCCAACCCGGTTTTTCCATTTTTTTGGATTTTTAAAAATCTAGCCGTTTGATAGTTTTTGCCCCCTTTTTTGGACTTTTTTGCATGTATTTTTTCATGTATTTTAATATATTTTAAGTAGTTGTAATTGAAGAAGAGAGAAAAATTAATGATAAAGATATAAAAAGTATTATTTAATTAAACATGAAAGAGTAAAAATAGTTGTATTTAATTTAATTATATATATAAAAATAAGGAATAAGTTGTAAATGCTAGTAATGATGTATGTAATGCTCTTTTTTAATTTGTGTTTAACCTATCAGATTCTTAATTTATCATCTTAATTGTTAAGAGTAGGATAATACTCTTAACATCCTCGCGTTTTCTATTCATTTTCACCCCTTAACCGACTCGTAAGGGTCCATTTCGGTAGATAAAATTCAACCAATCCGTTATTTATCCTTGCTTAGGTTGGGTTGGAAACATGTAGTTTGTTTATAGAAATGTTATCGTTGTTGTTTGTTTATGTATGGGTTAATCTTTCTTCTAGATTTAGGAATATTAATCCATGCTCATAATTCTAGACATGTCATTTGTCCATAAAATTTTATGATATGTGTAAAATCACTATATATTTAACAGATAAGTACGAACCTCAATGTTTAATAGATATATTACTATCATCTTGTTATTAAAATATTTAAAATAAACCTTTAAATGATCGAATCATGATACATAATATCTTAAATATCCATTGTAATTGTCATCAAACTATTTTTTATACCAGCTATATGATTCATATGCCGTTAAAAGAACTAAATGATTTGTATATTATTTTATTATCTAGGTTTGATTGATTTATATATTAATACGTAACACACAAAAAGTTTATGGGGATTGTAGCAGTATTTAACGCATGTTTGTGTCAACTTTCTTAACTTACCTATTTGCTTTTTAACTACTCTCGTAATTTTTGTTTATTTTGTTTATTCTTTTCTAAAATTTTATTTTTAATTTTTTTATAAAATTTCAAATATATCTTTAAAACACACTTATTATGTCTCATTTTTTGTGTAAGTTTTCATTCGATAAGAAATTGTACGACGTAATCTACAAGCCAACAACACATAAAAATGGAGTCGTCCAAGTTTATTCAAAGTTTCTATTTTTTAATGTTTTCACTTGAACTTATAACATATGATTTTTATAAAATCCAAAGTCATACATACTTATTTTTATTAACGCTAATAGTTTTAATTGTCTAGCTTTCTTTTCTATGATATGACTATTTTTATCAACGTTCCAACATTAATTTATTAATGGTTTACATTTTCTATACAAAGTTTCAATATTATCTATAGCTTTGCCGTTGCGTAGATATATGTAAGTGTGACGGTTTTTTTTAATATAAAGTTTATCCGTTTTCATTTTTCTTACATTCAACGTACCCAAGTACATAAACAATATTTTATAATTTTACGTATCTGTCACAATTCACAACCCAAATGTCTTATAGTATCTACTACTTGATATAAAAAAACAACATGTTTTTTAGAAAAAGAGGTGGGTGAAGGGACACATGATGTCGATGATGATTTAAAAGAAAATAAAAGAAAGAATATAATACAATGTGAATGCGCGTTTCATGTGATCGCCTTTTTCACGTTGTCCTTTGATGCACACGACATTCACGTTCCTGTCACGTGATTATAATTCAAATCATCACACGTTTCATCACATCACGTGCCTTTCACCTTACTCTAAATTCGATCAAACGCCTCACCCACCTTTTTTATTAAAATAAAATTATTTTTTTTTAATTTATTTTTCTTGAGAAAGATGTATTATAACATACTCGTGGGGTGTTGGGCGTTTGGATGTTGCTAAAAGGCCATCATGTAGTTTTTCTTTTGGTTAAAAAATTATATTTTTAGTGTATGAAGCTGTGATGATTAAATAATGTTGATGTTATTATAACAATAAATGAAATATCTAGCGTTATAATATTACTGCTTTGTCATTTTTTTAAAAGATCGGGTGTGAATTGTTGAAAAATAGCTTAATCTATTGTATATTTCTTTTTTATATGTAACGATCGAATCACACGCACATTCACTCGTGACTCGTGCTCTTAAGTTATATTAACACTTAATCTATTTTATATCAAAATTTTAACCATGGTTCTCTTCAACAAGTATTTGACTATTGTAATTAGATTACCAACCCAAATGACTATATAGCTTATATTTTTTATCTTTTACAAATAGCTGTATGTATTTTTCTATAATACTATTATTATAGAAATTCATGTTTTCATCAAAATATAACTTTTCTATTATTATTATTATTTTTTTAACAAATTAGGTTGTTTGATTTTTGGTGTATGTTTTACTTCATGTCTCCAAAGATGAGGCAGAGGTCCAACGTTTGTTTCATGATTCTTAAAGCATCAAACATTTCCTTAAATTGTTGCACCCTACCTCTTACGTATCTAACCCCTATTAACCTTCTAACACATCATGTTTTAAAACATGTCTTCTATTTCAACTACCATCTTTTTATCTTATTCATAGACAAAAATTCTTTAATTCACAAAAATCATGAGAAATGAAAGGTATACATTAAAATATCGTTTTTTAGCATGAGGCGTTTGACTTTATTTCTCAAAAGAGTAAACCTTTTTTTTTCAATTTCTATAAAGTGAATAGTGAAAAGAATTAACAATTTTTACCTACTATTTGCTAAAAAGAAACCCCAATAGTGTTTTCTTCTTTCATTACGAAAATTTGAAATGGTTTTGTTAAAGTATATTTGTCTATATGATGTTCGGATGTGTAAAAGGTTTATATGTCATTGACATTAGTGATTGTCACTCATAAAAGTACGAATTCATTTTCTTAGAAGTGAAATGTTATGTGGTATTAATGTAAAAGAAATTGTCGTTCAAAAAAATTAAATAAACAACGAATGATGTCAAGTTAACATAGAATTTATTTTAGGGAACTATAGAGAAGTTATGTGCATGTTGACTCTCCAAACGACATAATTTTCTTTAATAATATATCCCTTATAATCACTTTGTTAAGTCGTGATTTGTCACTTAAAGTAACACTTTTTTAACAATTTTACCTATTGTTAACTATGGTGTTAACAAAATAAAAATAAAATAAAATCTTGTAATTTTGTTCAAACAATATCAAGACATAGATAATGGAATATAAATTAGTATATACGATGTAAAAGATCGAGAGAATATATGAATATTAGTTATGGGACCGAGTACCTCATCTTCCTTAAATTACACTCAATTAAAGAGGGGCCTATTATCATCTAATTGTCCTTTAAAGATGTATTAAACTCAACAAATTGATTATCAAGTATACTATTATTCTAAAAAATCAACGAATTATTGATAACTATAATATTATTCTAAAAATATCATAAGGTCGAGTTAGGGTTTATGTTTGGGTTGATTCGGGTTAATGAAATCATTCAAGCCAAGAGAACGTTTGTTTTTTGGGTTGAAGCTGAGTGTGTGGCCGTGTGGGTTCGTCGATTTTGACCTCTCAATTTTGAGCAATTTTTGGTTTGAATGATGTGTAGGTTTTCTAATGACGTGTGGATTGAGTTCATTTAGGTTTCACCCTATCATCTTAAGTTTAATAAAAATAATAATTTAAATATGTAAGTTAAACGCCTCATGTTTCATAATCATTCATTATCTCAAGTAACATCATAGTTTTGAAAACCGGTTTGACCGGGAACCGTTTTTTATATATATTTTTATTTTATTGTAATTTTTACATATATTTATAAAAAGTAATTATAATTTTATCTATTTCTTATATACGGTCCGACCGGTTGAACCGGTCCGATCATCGGACCGGTAAAACGTCCGATACACGAACCGGTTTTAAAAAGATTGAGTAAGTTATTAGCATAAAAGGAATTTGATTAATCCTAGGTATTAGGTGTCCTTGGACCCACTTATCGACATCTCTTGATTTAATCTTTATCTTTATGTAGTATAAACTAAAGGGCAACGAATATGGGCATCACTCATTTTTCACGCATATATATTTAGTCATAATCAATTAATTTTTAATAACAATTTTTAACTTGTTTCACGAAAATAAATCTTATGTCGTTGGGAAGTAATTTAAAAAATAAAATACTTTTTATAAAAAGAATAAAAGTGTTTGTTTATATAATAATAATAGTAAAAAAAAATAATAATAATAATAATAGTAATAATAATAATTATAATAACCCATAATAAGTATTATTATTTTTATTATTATTGTTATTACATATTAATTAATTATTAGTAATCTGTTGATCACCAATCACTATTTTGGCATGAGAAAAGCACAAGTTGCATGTTACATGACTTTGATCCAAATAATTGATGCCAATAAAACAAAACAGAACAGACAATCCAAAATACAATTCACCCAACGACATGCTTTTCATTCCTGTTGAACGAACATTCATAATATCTATGCCTTTAACTTACATATCTTAATCAGTTTAATTTAAAACTTAAACCATTAATATCATTTATATATGTATTAAAACGTACAAAATTACACACTAGATAAAGATATAACTTTAATTGAGGATACTTTTATCATCCCACATATATTTTTCACAATTAATAGACAAATAAAATTGACCAATTAAGTTGTAAACATACTTTTGTGTATTGTGACTTAACAAAAAATTAAACATATAAAGAAAAGAAAATGAGATAACTTTGAGTAGTTTTTTTTATCTTATGAAATAAATGTTTTTCACCGTCTCAAAGCCACCCTGTAATAACGGATTTATATTGGGTATGTTTTTTTATCCCAATATATATTCATATATATTTGAGCACTACTTTCATTTATCTTTACTTATATTATTTTTTTTTGAAACGAAAACTCACATGTTTTTTTCTACTCATTTCCAGAACTACAATAAATCCCAAACTGTTTCACGTTAGAATCTAAAACCTAATATTCATTAAAATATACTTCAACCACTACCTACATAATCACGTAAATGACACTTTCGTTTATCTTTCATGATAAAAGTTAACAACCTTGTTTTACAACGAGAATACAAAAAATAAAGAAAAAACAAACAAATAATATTATAACCTAACCATGGTTAAACCAACCCCTTTTGAACGACGTGCCACAGTTTATACACGCTCAAGTGTAACATTCAAGAATCAAGACCACCAGAAAACCATACCAAAACCTTCATCTTTCTCTAATTATCTCTCTTTATAATATTCATTCATACCTTTGCACCCATTAGAGCAACAATTTTCACTTCTCATATCACCAATCAATAATCTGTTTTCAATTCCTCTGTTTCTTCAACTTTTCCACTTGTAAATCGCAATCTTACGTATCTCTAAAGCTCATTCAAGTTGGTACTAATTAAAGTACACGAATTTGAGATGATATGGGTCAATTTGGGGATATTGTTCTGTGTTTTCGATGAATCAAGTGGTTAAAACTTGTGGGATTTGTGTTTATTCCTGATAGTTGTTAATACTCATCGAATTTGAATATTTTGATTTGGGTATTTTGATTTGGTGAGAAAGATTTCGAAATGAAAACAGAGGTGAATATGGAAGATGAAGATAACGCCATTGTTGCAGGTGTTATCGGAAACAGAGCATTTAACCACATGATTTCAACCTCTGCCTCCAACGAATGCTTCTCATCTTCATTACAAAACGTTGATAATCTGCCACACAAGCTTTCGGATCTCGTGGACCGACCGAATTACAGCAATTTCAGCTGGAATTACGCGATCTTTTGGCAGATTTCACACTCAAAAACAGGGGATCTGGTGCTCAATTGGGGAGATGGGTGTTGCAGAGAGCCTAAAGAAGATGAACAATTCGAAATCGCTCGAATTCTAAGCATTCGATCGCAAGATCACAACCAACAACGCATTCGAAAACATGTTCTTCAAAAGATTCATGAGTTGTTTGGTGGATTGGATGAAGATGATTACCCTTTTGGATTGGATAAAGTTACTGATACTGAAATGTTCTTTTTGATCTCTATGTATTTCTCTTTCAGAACAGGGGAAGGTGGTCCGGGTGGTTGTTTTTCTTCCGGTGATCATATATGGATCTCTGATGCATTGAACCCGTGTTCGGATTATTGTTTTCGATCTCGTTTAGCGAAATCCGCAGGCATTCAGACGATTGTTTTGGTTCCTACTGATGTTGGTGTTGTTGAAGTTGGATCCATTCAATCTGTACCTGAAAACCTTAAGGTTTTGCAATCGATTAGGTCTTCGTTTACTTTAATTCGGAAAACTTTTTCGTTACTCGCTTCGGCTCCTGATAGCATAAGAAGCGAGAACGGGTATTCGGATAAACCTGTAAAGGTTTCCAGGATTTTCGGGCACGATTTGTGCCCGAATGTAAACCAGACACGGTTTTCTGAAAAAGTTACAGTTAAAAAGGCTGATGACTCGAGGCATTGGTCTCAGTTCAACAATCTTCAAAAAGAGATTGATTTCACGGGTGCTATTTCTAGCCCGGTTGGCACGGAGTCCAAGGTGTCTGATGAGTCGAGGGAGGAAAGAGAAAACGTGACGATCATAAGCGATGAGAAACGACCCAAGAAACGAGGTAGAAAGCCTGCGAATGGGAGAGAGGAGCCGCTCAATCATGTTGAAGCTGAGAGGCAGAGACGAGAGAAACTTAACCAGAGATTCTACGCGCTACGCGCAATAGTACCCACTATATCGAAGATGGATAAAGCTTCGTTGTTAGGTGATGCAATTGCGTACATAACCGATCTTCAAAAAAAGCTTAAAAAGATGGAATCAGAAAGACAATCACCAAACAACTTCTTAGAGAAAATAGAAGTTCAAACCGCTCAGGATGAAGTGATCGTACGTGTTACTTCTCCGTTAGATGCACATCCTGCATCTAAAGTTATTCAAACATTTGAAGAATCAAAGATAGAAGTCGTTGAATCGAAGATGTGTGCTATAAACGACATGGTGTTTCACACGTTTGTTGTTAAGTCTCAAGGACCCGAACAATTGACAAAGGAGAAGTTAATCTCCGTGTTTTCACGAGAAACAAACTCCTCATGACATCCTTAGACATAAAAATCAAGGTAAAAACACCTTAGAAATGTTCGCGCATAGGTTCTTTTGGTTACTTTATTGGTTTTATATATGGTCTTACTGAAGTATAAATTGTAGAAAAATAATTATGTTAAGGTTTTAGATATGCAAGTTCCTTTGATATGATATATGTCATTGTGATCTCATTTGCTTGTTCATAAAAAATGACAATTACAAATGTGTTACACCACTGTAGCAATGTTAAAATTACGTTAGCTCCATTGTAATGATCCGCGCGACACTAGAGTCATGTGTCTAATTGTGTTCGCGAAAGAAACATAAATCTCATTAATATACATGTTATTTTCTATGTAAATTACATTCCTTATATCATATATGATACTTAAATTACATTCTTTAGATATAGATGGTAAAAAGTTTCTGTTTTAAAAGTAAAATGTTCTATTTTGGGGCCAATTGGAATTCTTTGAGAGTATGATGGTTGTTTTTAATGGTGTTTTCACGACCGGATCGGACCGGCCGGTCCGGGTCACTATGAACCGGTTTTAAACGGTCGAACCGGCCGGTTCTTCCCGAACCGCTGGTCTGACCAGGAAACCGGACCGGTTCGGACCGATTTTTGTATATATATTTTTTATTTTAATGGCTAAAAACGAAGTGTTAAACCATAAATTAGTGTGTTAGATATACAAATATAGTTAAGTTTTATATATAATTATAAAATATATAAATAAATCGTATATAAATTACGTATATTTAACTACATATATAAATATAATTAAAATATAGTTAAATCCGGTCCGACCGGTTCTATTCATTTGTTTTTTTCTCTCATACACTCATAACCACTTAAAATATATTAAAAACATTATAACATTTTAAACAGTGTTTTCTAAAAATACAACAAATTAAACAGTAAAATTTTAATATATTTTACTCGCAACCACTTATAACTATACCATATAATATAGAAAATTCTTTCATATAATTTTAGGAAACGAGCTATGAATACTCTTAAATTCCCTTAGAAAAAGGTTGTCATTCGAGGCAAAATGTTTTTGGTTGAGTCAAGCTCACTGAAACTAGACACATCGAGCTTGAACTTAACTACTATAACCCTAAAAATTTCTGAATTTTTATCATTTTTTTAGTTTCTACAACTATTTATATTTCCACTTGTATAATTAATGAGTCCCTTGTAGGGTCTATTAAACGCGTGATCAAATATGTCCCGTGAATATATGTATGTAACGTTGAATACGTGTTATGACATTATTGTTGTTATATGTATCACATAATAATATTAATAATAATTTTAATTGGAAAACATGTATGAAGGAAAAAACTTGACACCAAAAAAGGGACCATTAGTCTTTGATTCCCTTTTTCTTTGTTTTCTTTTGTGTTGGGTTCCTAGAGCACATGGAAAACCTTGCAAGTCAAATTTACAACTTTATCTCCAACCTTACCTTTTATTCTCTTTATTTATTCATTTATGTACATACATGTCTCACATGTATTATAAAAAATATTAGTTATTAGTTGTATATTATAAAGGCAAAAACGCAAAAGCATTCATGTGTATTGTGTAGTTTTTCAATTTACGATTACAGCTTTTAGAATAATCGTTTTCGATTTATATAAATATCATGTAAAGTTACATTTTGGCCAATTAAGTTTAAGTTATATACATTTTATGCTTTATGCTTGTATTTTTTTTTTACATACTAGTAATTTTTCTTACAAATATTTAAATTTTAATGTTTTATAATATTTCGAACATACTATTGCGACATGTTTATTTTTCATTTATGTTTGGTGTAAATTTCAATTAATAAAATTGTATGTCGTAATGTATAATTCATCGGCATATAAATGTACAAGTTATCAAAGTTGCATCAAGAATTTTATTTTTTCCGCTCTTTTTTCTTTTGTCCTTCAATATATAACATATTATTTTTATAAAATCCAAATCTATACATGTCTACTCTAACACGTCCTTATTTTTAATTGTTTGGTTTTTTTCCTCTTTGTGAGATGACTCTTTTTTATTGACGTTCAGATGTTTGTTTATATAGCGATATTTTTTAATCAAGGTTTAAAAAATATCAATGTTCTCGTTGTAGCGCACGAATTTGTGACGTTTCATTTTTTATATAAAGTTTCGCATGTTTCATTCTTTTTAGCTTCAAAGTGGGTTCATAGTAACATTTCAACATTAACTTATTTCACGGTTTTACACTCCTGCCAGAATGCGAGAATTTTAATACTTGTTCAAATTAAAGGAATATTATAAGTGTTGTAGTTGTTTACCAAATCATTTAACTTTATATGTCTTTGGAGTGTTTTTTTAGATTAAAATCATATATACACATTTAGCAATGTTAATCTGAACGGTTAATTTATCATTTTCTATTTTATCTTCTATATAAACAGAAATACAAAAAAATTTGAAAACGCGATCTTCAACCGGATCCTAATTGCTCCAATTGAACATTGATTTACCAAATCAATTTCCATCGATCCAAGCCTACACACAATCAGACAACACCATTTAAAACGTTATAGAGATACAAGTCTTTCTGTAACAACACTCCGGCGTGAGAATAAGTAATCAGAATAAGTATGTAAATGTTGGGGAAAGAAATTGAGAGTTTAGAGAGTATTTGTGCATCAGGAAATCAATCTTACTTACCTTGTATTTATAGTATTTCATGATGTATGTAACAGCGATATGTGTGATGATGAGAGTGATTCTAAAAAAAGTTTCTTACGTCACTTGAACCTACCCCTCATGCAATCGGATGGGTATTTCATCAACAGTTTGGATTGGTGAGATTTGTAATGCGTTATAAGTGAGACATGTGTTAATGCCCTACTATGAAACGGGTATTATTTGTATTTTCTGGATACATAACTTACGTCTACAAAAATAAAGGAAAAAAAAACAAAGATCCTTCTTGGCTAAATGGCTCGACACATCCACCCATAGACTCTTATAGAGGTTTGACCCTTGCACTCAACATTTCTTTTATCTTCTTGCCTCAATGCTTCGTGAGCAGCTTCCTCTTCTTTGTTTTTTTATATTATTTTAATATGCACTTTTTATTTTTTATAATTATTTTAACATATTTTGTTATCTCATATATCTTTGAAAATTAATGTGTTAAAAAAATTTGAATATACTATTGTGATATGTTTATTGTCATCTACGTGATACTTTAAAAACTTAATTAAAACAAACCGGGTCGAATATATTATAATTTATATTTTTAGTTTATATAAATTCAGTTTAGTTTTTAACATTTTTTTATATATAATATTTTATGAAATCAGGGTATATCATCACAGTTTACTTATTTTTATTTGTGTTTGGCTATAATCTTTGTTTGGAATGTAGCCGCGTCATATATGATTTGTTTTATTTTACGAACATACAAAATTCCCGTCGTAATACCCAAGGGGGCGTTTGGTTGAAGGAATGGAAATGATTGGAATGAAATTGAGAAAGTAGTATAACTTTTAAGTAAAGTCATATTTGAATGGGTAATAAAATGTAAAATTCAAGAGAATGTTTCACCTCAAATTCCATTGGTTGTGGAATTTCAAAATCCTTCCACATAGAAATGGAACTTGAAATCCCACCACTAAAGGAATCTGAGGTGAAATATTTATTTGGGTTTACATTTCATTATCTATTCAAACATAATTTAACTTGAAAATTATACTAGTTTCTCGATTCCATTCCATTTCATTCTATTTCTTCTGACCAAACGCCCCCAAGTGAATTCTGCTAGTTATTTTGATCACTCAACCTTAAAATAAACTTAAAGGATAAGTGTTAAGTGTTTGTTAACAAAGTGAAAATCATATCTTTTGGGCTAGAGAGAATTGGGCCCAAAAAGATGAACAGGCTTTGTCCATGCCCTCCAATCCATTGTGGCCCATTCTAACTTGCCGTATGTGACCCATCATCACGGATCACAGATCCTTTTATAATCTTTTACAAAAGTCTCTAAAGTCTAATCCACTTAACTATTTGTTGCTTGCAAAATTTAAAATTTTTACTTTGAAATATAAAAAAGTACATCTTATCACTTCAACTAGGCTTTTATAAACTATACTAGATTTAGTAAATCTATGTATAAATAGAATGAGAATTTATTAATTATAAATTGATAATTTAAAATAACATATGAGTGAAATCTTTATTATTATAAATAGAATGAAAATTTTATTTCAAAACAAACGTTTTATAAAATGTCATTTTAAATTTATTTTTATTATAAATATCATTTTAATTATGTTTTGTTTATAAACGTTATATGTTTTTAAAACATCAATTGTAAAATCTTTTGTATTTTAAAAAGTTTGTTGTTTCAAATTTTCTTTTTTAATATAATCTTATTTCTTTAGAAATAACATTAACAAAAAGATATGTTTCTTAATTTATTAAAAAAATTAACTTAATCTAAAAAGAATTAGTTAATTATTAATAATTAATGTGATATTTAATAACATAAATAAATAAAAAATTATTGCATTTAATGTGATATTGTCATATCATGTGTCCCTTTAAGGCCTCTTTTGGGGTATTTTACACCACATCAGCGCCACAACGCCAACTTAACATCACATATATTAAAAAACATGTGTAATGGTTAATATTTCTTCAATTATTACCAACGTTTTTTTTGGTTTATTTTACATTTTTTACACTATTATTTTTTATTATACTATGACAAACCAGATTTCTTCGTATGATAAATTTGTACAACTTTGATACCAAATTAACAAAAGACAACAAAATACCACTCACACACTCATTCATATGACATCTACAACCTCAGTCAAGTCACAATCTGAAAAAGAAACCCACCACATTCGTTGCTCATCCTGTCAAAGAAATCTATCAACCATCATATCCTCCTCTGTCGCCACCACACCACTACTCACCACCACTCATTTGCCGTTTCTCCGGCTATTCAAACAATGAGCAAGGGCGGTGCTCCGCGACCGTTGGAGAAGAACTTACCCGTGTTCGTCGTCGGAGCCTCGCCGTCAATTCAATTGGAGCGGTAGTTCAATCATTATTGTTAAATTCAAATGGCAACAAACACGGCGTTATTGTTAAAACACCACTGCCTTATAACGCCGGCAGGGGCAATGGTGGAGGCGCTATCCAGCTTTCAATCTTCACGCCCCATTACGAGCGGTCTTATAGTTATCATTTTATTAGAATGAAGAGATAATAGTCAAGTGAAAGCTAGAGCGTTTGCAGATTTGTTTTTCTTTCCTTCTTTTGGAATTAGTAAGATCATGATAGCAAAACTCGCTAGACGCTGCTAGGTCGGTCGACTGGGGAGTTGCGAGTACTCGGACTAGGCGGGGTGTACTCAGGTAGTACTCGGACGTGATAAGTTATAAAGAAATTAGTTTTTCGGAAATTATAAATATATTAAATATCATAAAGTTACTAATATTTATAAAAAATACGTGAATATTAATATAAATAAAAAGAATACATGTATTTTAATCGGTGAATATTAAATAAAAAGTTCCAGTGTATTTTAATGAAAAACAATATAAATCTAACAAAAATCGGTGAAAAACAGCAAAAATCGGTGAAAAATAGTGAAAATCCAAGTTGGACTGAGTTGGACCGAGTAGGGCCGATTTGGACCGAGTAGGACCGAGTTTGACCGATCCCGAGTAATGTTGACCGAGTTGTTGAAAAGCGTCTCGGCACCTTGCCGAGTTTCGAGTACTCGCCGAGTACTCGGCCGCCTAGTCCGAGTTTTACGATAAAATTATATAAAAAAGATAGACTTAATTTTGTAGTTCATGAGTAAATCAATCATTTACACTTAATCCCATCGCTCGCGCACGCACTTCTCTCTATTAAAGCTTAGGAAAACCGTTCGTAAATTTAGAATAAATAAGCTATAATATTGAATTGAATACAATAAATAAATGAAAAAAATAATAATATTACAACTGATATTGAAGGAAAATACAATGACAAGATGAAGAACAATAAGAAAAACATATGATAACACGGGTTTTGAAACAAGTTTCTAAGACTCCACGTAGTGGAGAATTACATGAGACGTCAAGGCTTGTGACGTGGAGGTTAGGTGGCGTCAAAGCCACTATTGCAAAATTAAAAGGGGGCATCAAAGTAGTGAACGCCAAAGTGGTAACGAGTGTGAAAACAATTTTTAATTGTAATATTTTATTAAAAAATGTTTAAGAGGGATATTTTAAGAGAGATGTGCAATATCTTATCTATATTTATACTATATATAAAGAATTTAAGAGGGATATTTTAAGATACTTTAAAATTAAAAACACATATTTTATTTAATGCATAAGTTACAATTATTTTTAAAGGTAAAATAATTATATCATTATATACGGATTACCCTCTTACAATTATTTACATAATAACCCTACACTTCCTAACATTTATGTAAAATGTTAACAAATTTGAACTATTTAAGGGCAAAATATTATTTATAACATTATTTACATATTATCTCATGTAATAAATTACATAATAACCTTACACTTACTAACATGTACATAATATTTTATATTATTTACCCAAAAATAAAAAAAAACATAAGTTGTTTAAAATTTCAGCTATATCTTTTAATGTATCATGTTTAAAACTTTTTAAGACTACAATTGTAACTTGCGATTTTTTAAAACGTTTTACACTAGTTTTTGTTAAACCAATTTGTATTTTGTGAGATACAATAAGTTAATACGTAGATGCACAAGTAGTTATGCGAAACCCATTTATTTGATGTTTGAAATTTTATATTTGAAAAAACATAATAGACTTTTTAAAAATACTACAATAATAAATAAATATTAAAAACAAGTGTCGGATGCAAAGTGTCGGCCCGCCGCATTGCGCGGGCACCCTTCTAGTTATATATAAAACGTATGAAAAGGGTATTTTAAGAGATTATAAAGTTAAGAACAATTACATTAATCAATGCATAAGATACAATTACTTTTAAGGATAAAATGATATTTTTAACATTATTAACAGATTAACCTTTATAATTAGTTAAATAATAATCTAACACTTACGGTAACTTAAATAAATTTTTACATTATCTACCCATAAACCGAAAAAACTTAATTTGTTTTAAGATTTTAGTTATATATTTTAATTTATCATGTTTAAAAACTTTTTGAAACTATAATTGTAACATGTGTATTTTTTAAACGTTTTGGTGTAAAATTTTGTTGCTGAACTTATTTGTATTTTGCGAGGTACAATAAGTTAATACGTAAATGTACAAGTCATCATACAAAACCCATTTATTTGGTGTTTTAAATTTTAGCTTAGAAGAAATATAATAGACTTTTGTAATATTACTACAAGAATAACAAAAATTAAAAACACGCATTTGATGTAAAATGTTGTCCCGTCGCATTACGCTAGTATCTTATATCATATGTATTCCTCAAGTACAGTTTCATATTCATTGATAAAAAAAAGTTTCATCGGACGTGCGTCAAAGTTCCATACTTAAATAATGAAAGTGATCGGATCTATCATTGACCTTTTAGTGATCTGATTAGCTGTTAAAAATTATTATTAAGAGTATGTTGTTTTACAAAGATTAGGCGTAATTGTGTAACAACTCTGGCCTGGTTTAGATCTGTCTTTTCTGAGTTTAGATCAGACTGGATCTAAATCAAATTTTTAGAATTTTCACACCCATGTACAAGTCAATCTTATCAAGCATTCCATCATAAGATGTAAAAATAGAGTACATTTTTAATCCATTCGGTATGTAAAAACTTACAAAATTGTCCCTTACTTTCACTGATTACATTAGAGGTCCCAACTTATACTGTTTACATTCAAGCAAGCAACAATCATCAGATCCATGGGTAACCTTAACGTTTTGATCGGATCATGTACGATGCTTTGGTCTGGTTTCACATAGTGAAACAGGTCAATCTTAACCCCACAACACGTTCCACAATTTTCAAAACAAATCGACTCATGCACACCCCTAAAATTGACTAACAAATGCAGGATATTCTAGTATATACAACTTATTTTGGTTACAACAAAAAGAACACGTTATTATCCAACATGCTCCCTGAAGAATCGCGGCCACATTGTCTCAAGAACCAATGCGATAAAACAATAATACCAATAACATTTTATGTGTGTGGGTTTTGCTGATCTAAGGCTCTAACTTCCGATATGCTTTGATAGAGTTTGATGTTCTAAGTCGTGCGAATGTGTTTATACATCAGTTAGTGTTTTTTTTATATGTTTAAGGTTTTCAAATCAAGAAATCTTTAACGCATTGTATATTACATACACCACTTAACTTCTAAACTTGTTTTTATAGTATGTCGTTGAGGTTAAATGTCTAATCAGTAGTGTATGCATCTAAGACGTTATATACAAAGACCCATCAATTATTCCTTAATTAGTTAAATTTTGACCAGAAATTAGTCAAATTCTGATAAAAATATAAATTTGCAGTCATTAGATCTTACCTTAATACAGTTCATCTTCATCTTCATCTTCACGCCTCTAATTTCAGTAATTTGAAATCAAGTGAACACCATCTTCATAATTTCATCTAAAATCAACCGAATTTCAGCTCAATTCAGCTCGATCCATAATCAAAACCACAATCGACCCCAATCGTTATATACAATTAACAATTCGATTCATACTCAAAACGAAAACAAAACCAAAATCACCATCAACAACACATCATCAACCCCATCCCTAACCCTAACCCTAATCCTAGCAATGAAGCCCCAACACAGATCCACTTTTCACCTCAATCACAACCCCACAATTCACTCCACTCTCAACTCTGTGCGTAAAAATCTTCAAAACCCTAACCCTACCCACCAATTTCATCCTCGTCTCGATTTCCATCGTCGAACCACCAACTGCAACATTCTCCGGCGACCACCCCGGCGCCACCTCCGGCGTCACCGGCGGCGACGTCGCCGGAATCGGGAACGACTGGACGGCGAATTTGGCCGACATGTGCTGCGTGTGGCCACCGTCGATTCTTCCGGCGGGGATGAAGATGAAGCCCACAGGTGCGTTGGAATACGCGAGCTGCAGTGAGCTGTCGTAGTGAGTGAAGGCGTCGCGATTGGGGTTTGTGACGGAGACGAATTGGAAGAAGGTGAAGTTGACGGTGCCATTGGAGATGGAGAACGTCGGAAACTGTACGGAGTCGACGGCGATCTGGGGGTTTTTGGGCTTGAAAAGGAGGAAGTAGACGACGGCGACGGCGACGGCGATGAGGAGGAGGAAGACGGTGGCGACCATGCATGAGGCCAAATTGGTGCGGCCTCGTTTGGATCTGTGGTTATGGTGATTGTGGGGTTCGTACATGGTGTAAATCTAGGGTTTGTGGTGAATTAGAGTGAGTGAAGAAGATGAAGATAATGAAGATGAAGATGATGAAGATGAAGATGAAGAAGATGATAAAGTGGGAAAATTATTGAGAAAGTGTTTTGAAGAGTGTTTTTGTCTTCACCCCTTTTTAGCTTTTGGTTCACACATTTTGTTGCTACAATCTTCAAGTGATTTTCTTTACATTTGATTAGATTCAAATTGTATAAAAAATAAATGTTTTTTTCACTAAAAAAAGTATGAATTGGGATGAAGTTATCTATTTCTATTAATATGTTTGGTAATTGATTTTTTTATATGTGTGTATTATATGGTTTGTTTTGGGTGTGAGTTCGAGATATAAGATTATTTTTTTGGGTTTTTTTGTGTCTGGACACGTGTTTTTTTGGGGCTTTGATTTTCGTCGGTTTTCTATTTTTGACTGTGTCATCTTTTTGCGATTTTGATTTTCGTTTGTTTTGTGTATACTTTTGGGCATTGATTTAGTTTTTGATTTATG
The DNA here is from genome assembly GCA_018326385.1 of Flaveria bidentis. NCBI lineage: Eukaryota > Viridiplantae > Streptophyta > Magnoliopsida > Asterales > Asteraceae > Flaveria > Flaveria bidentis. Next base: position 41,334 of record BJCM01084939.1, read on the forward strand.
AATGTTCTGGTGTTTTATGAATGTTCTGGTGTTTTATGAATGTTCTGGTGTGTTATGAATTTGAGGTTCTAGTGTGTTTTACTTTGTGTATTTTGATAATTTTATGTTTGTGAACCTTTATTTTTATTTTGGTTTAGGGTTACGTTAAAATTCGCATAGCCGCGACAACAAAAAGGCGCCAAAACCTAGTTATTACTTAAAAAGGATTATGTTTGCGTGATAATTGTGACGTTGTAGTGTAGTTATTGCTGATGAGGGTGAAGTTAACACGAAAGAGATGTTTAATAATCAGGAAAATAATCTGAGACGTATGATGAAATGATCAATGGTTTAGATCATTTCGCATACTTTGTACATAAAGTAAACTTTGTTAGTAAACTTCTCCCGAGTAGGTATCGTATGAATATCAAAATATCAATTGAAATTGTTCAAATTAGTCAAGTATATTTTTGTATAATCGAAAAGGGTTGATTTTGTTTTTTAAAAAATAAACTGGTGTTATTGTTAAGTATAGTATAATTGCAATCCAAGTTACTTGATGCCTAAGGTTTGGCAATAAATCAAATCAAATAGTAAGCTACTTGATATGAATATTTATTTGACATAATATGTATAAAAATGTTGTGTCGTAAAGGGGAAATGATATGATATTGGTTGATATTAGCCTAATAGTCTTCACTAACTTGTGTCAACTAACATTAGGATGAATTTTGGTCCACCTTTAGAATGGTATATCACTTCTTTAAATATATAGTGAGGTCACACACATTCATGTCACCCTTTAATAACCAACTTCTCATGTCGATTATGTCTTCAATATTGTCTTTATAGGTGAATTTTACTTACACGTCATCTCGAGATTGACTAAGCTACTCAAATCTTTAGTTTATATGTGTTGTTTCTCATCTTGAAATGGCAAATGATGTCATGCACATTCATGTCAATCTTTAGCCATCGTTTTCTTGTCTAAATTCTATCTTCAGTCTAATCTTTAAATTTGAATTCTACAATTTTAATACCAGACTAAATAAACGAAAAATATTTTATTTAATGTGAAAACCAAAGAGAAGAAAGGTTCTCAAAATGAACATAGGATTTGTAGGATAAAATGACACATCAATGTTTAAGTATCACTTTAAACATGAGTAGATTTACAATGATGTTAGAAAATGACAAATAACGTAATGCAACATAAACATTTAACTTTTTTATCGGTCACATACTCAACATGTTGATATACTTGATCTTATGAGGGATAAACATCTATTGTAAACCTAGATTAACTTTGTATGTAATAGACTAGATATATTTAAAGATAAATATTATATTTGAATTAGTTGTTATCTCTCCCTAAAATAGAGTAGATCCTTTGTATATTTATAGGGATATTGATGGAATGAGGAGAGACAGAGAATTATTACGACTTTCATGGTATCAAACCTCCAATCCTCAACCTCCCTTTGGCCTTCTCTCTTCCGCTAACCAAACCCTCCTCTCCTACTCCATCTTTATCCCTATGTTCTGTATGGCTTCTGTATTACATCCTGCAGTTTCCGTTTCTAACATTAAAGCCTTCATCCCAATCACCCTTGATATAGAGAACAGCCACTTTACAACATGGTCTGAGCTTTTTAAAATTCACTGTAAGGCCTTCCAAGTTTATGAACATCTTCAACCCAGAATTAAGTCTGCAACTTCCTCGTCTGACAAGGACAAAGAAAAAGAAACCACACCCTCAGATGCAACATGGGAGCGTCTCGACTCGATTGTCCTCCAGTGGATATATGGGACTATCTCCACGGATCTTCTTCACACCATCTTAAAACCGAATACCACAGCATATGACGCCTGGACAGCCCTGTCTAATTTGTTCCAGGATAACAAAGCCACAAGAACAATTGATCTGCAGAACAAGTTCACATCTACCAGGTTAGATCAATTTTCTTCCATGTCTGGGTATTGTCAAGCAATGAAACAGATTCATGATCAACTTGCTAACGTTGGGGCCACAGTCACAGAAGAACAACTCGTCTTACAAATCCTCACCAGATTAACTGAGCAATATGATAGCATAGCCCTCATCATGCAAGGGACCCGACCACTGCCAACCTTTTATGAGACACGATCACAACTATGTATGGCAGAAACCCGCAAGACCAATCAGGCAAAACAAGCAGCACAAATTGTCGGCACAGCATTGCATGCCACCACCGATCGATCTCGTGACCGTGAACGTGACAACAACTCCAACCGCCTTGATTCATCTAGCAGCTTCGATCGCGGTCGAGGTTGTGGCCGTAGCAGAGGCCGAGGTAGGGGCCGAGGCTACTCAGGCAGGGGACGTGGTTCTCCTAATGCACCAACACCTGGTACTTCTTCTGGACAACAACACTGGTATAACTCAAGCAGCTCTTGGAACCCTAATTTCAATTATTAGGCAGGCTCTCAAATCCCAACACCTTGGGCTCCTGGACCATTCCCCCGTGTCCTTATCCAACGACCCAAAAACAAAATGGGGCTGGCCCAGGCTTATTAGGCCCACGCCCAGCACATAGTTATGATGCTAGTCATGCTCCATCGTCTGCAGACAGCCAGACACCTACTGACATTTCTCAGGCTCTTTATAACATGTCCTTGAACTCAGCTGATCACAACTGGACCATGGATACAGGTGCGTCCGATCATATGTCTCCCACTAATTCTAATTTCTCGTCTTTTATAAATAATGGCATATTCAGAAATATCATTATAGGCGATTGCAAAACCATTCCCGTACATGGATATGGCAACCAAACCTTACCACACCCCTTCCCCCTTTCAAACTCAATAATGTCCTATATGTGCCTTCTCTAATTAAAAATTTGCTTTCGGTGCGTCGTTTCACCATTGATAATCATGTTTCCATTGAATTTGACCCGTTTGGTTTTCTTGTGAAGGATCTCAAGATCTGGACCCCTATCCTACAATGCAATAGTTCCGGGGATCTCTACACTCTTGATCCTACTCAAGTCTCCAAATTTACATCTCCAACGTCGTTTGCTGCTATTGCTCAAGATACTTGGCACCAACGATTAGGCCATCCGGGCTCCAATTTACTGCATTTACTTAAACAATCTAGTTTTATTACTTGTGGATCTTTGAAACAAACAGTTTGTCAACCTTGTGTGTTTGGTAAAAATTAGGCTTCCATTTGTCGATTCGTTGAATTCCACATCTTTACCGTTTGATATCGTTCATTGTGACTTGTGGACCTCCCCTATCTTAAGTAGTGGGGTTCATCGGTATTACATGTTATTCCTTGATGATTACATGAATTTTTTATGGACATATCCCCTTAGCAACAAATCCCACGTTTATCCCATCTTTAACACCTTCTCTACGTTTATTGCCACTTAATTTGAAAGAAAAATTAAACAATTCCAATGTGATAATGGTAAAGAATTTGCAAATTCACAATTTCAACGGTTTTGCAATCAAAATGGCATGCACTTCCGTTTCTCATGTCCCTACACTTCTCCTCAAAACGGAAAAGCTGAACGAAAAATCCGCTCTATCAACAATATGATTCAGACTCTCCTTGCTCAATCCTCCTTACCTAACACCTTTTCGCATCATGCACTTGATGTTGCCACTTACTTACTAAATATCCTTCCTAGCAAACTTCTTCACAAGCAATCCCCAACTCAACGCCTTTACCGTTGTCGCCCCTTGTACGATCACCTACGTGTTTTTGGCTGCTTATGTTACCCTCTCATTCCACACACCACCATCCACAAACTTGAGCATCGTTCCATGCCCTGTGTTTTTCTTGGTTACCCTCCTAACAACCGCGGTTACAAATGTCTTGATCTGTCCACCAATAAAATTCTCATTAATCGTCATGTCATTTTTGATGAAAGCATCTTTCCGTTTGCTTCCAAACCTCAACCTTCTGTACAATCCTATGACTTTCTTACACCTCCTGTCAATCCCCTGTTATGGCCTAACTTCTCCACGCCTATTTCTGGCCAAACATCTCACGGTGCATCAGCTTCACTCCCTTCCTCATCTAACATCTCACCTTCCACTTTACATACCACTAGCCCCAATCAACCACCCATGTCTTCTTCAACTTTTGGCCCAACCGAGCCTTCCATCTTCCACCCCTCAGCCATTAACCGAGCTCCTGCTCCACCACCTACCCATGTTTATTCGCGACGACCTAAACCCGCTCCTCCAATAACTTCCACGCCTCTCGTCCAAACACCCCCACGTCCCCCTCCATCACCACCACCTCCTCCACCACCGCCTCGTCACATTCGCACTCGAGCGATGGACGACATTTCAAAACCAAAACAATCGTTTAATCTAAACACATCACTCCTTACCCCAATTCCTAAAACACCTAAAGAGGCCTTGTCTAATACTGATTGGTATAATGCCATGTCTACTGAATTTCATGCCCTTATTAAGAACAAGACATGGAAATTAGTCCCTCGCACCCCGGACATGCATGTTCTTCGCAGTTTGTGGCTATTTCGTCATAAATTCAGGTCTGATGGCACTTTAGAACGGTACAAAGCCCGGTTAGTATGTGATGGGAGTGCTCAACAGGTGGGAGTTGATTGTGGTGAGACTTTTAGTCCGGTTGTTAAACCGGGTACCATTAGAATAGTTTTAACACTTGCGCTTTCTCAATCTTGGCCCATTCACCAACTTGATGTTACAAATGCTTTCTTATATGGTAATTTGAATGAAACAGTCTACATGTATCAGCCTATGGGTTTTAGACACCGCCACTATCCTGATCATGTGTGTCTTCTTAAGAAATCTTTATATGGGTTGAAACAGGCACTACAGGCATGGTACCAACGGTTTACTGATTTTGTGCTCTTTATTGGTTTTGTTCAAAGCAAGTATGACAACTCTTTATTTATCTATCGACATGGTAAGGACATTGCGTACTTACTTATTTATGTCGACGATATTATTCTCACCACGTCCACTCACCACTTGCGGGTTACGATTATGAAACAACTTGCAAAATTTGCTATGAAGGATCTCGACCCTCTTAGTCATTTTTTGGGTATTCAGGTAACTCATCGCAACCAACATATGTTTCTGTCTCAGCAAGCTTATACCAAAGATATTATCGAACGTGCTAGCATGCATTCTTGTAAGCCCGTCACCACACCAGTGGACACCCACTCTAAATTGAGTGTTGATTCTGGTCCCTTATTTGATAGCTCCACTCTTTATCGTAGTCTTGCGGGTGCTTTATGATATTTGACCTTTACTCGACCGGACATTAGCTATGTTGTGCAACAAGTTTGTATGCACATGCATTCGCCTAGGATCGATCATTGGAACGCGTTGAAACGCATTATCCGCTATTTACAGGGGACTTCGTCTTATGGTCTGATTCTTGGTTCAGTTTTTGATTTTTCCCTATGGGCTTATACTGATGCTGATTGGGCGGGTTGTCCAGATACTCGACGTTCCACCTCCGGCTATTGTGTTTACTTGGGTCCTAATCTTCTTTCCTGGTCCTCTAAACGACAAGCCGTCGTCTCTCGATCAAGTGCTGAAGCTGAGTATCGAGGAGTTGCTAATGTGGTTGCTGAACTTTGCTGGTTACGAAATTTACTTTTGGAATTACACCACCCTGTAAACACTGCTAGTGTGGTCTATTGTGATAATATAAGTGCAATTTATCTCTCAGGTAATCTAGTACAACATCAGCGAACCAAACATATAGAGCTTGATATTCATTTTGTTTGTGATCTGGTTCAGCGGGGTATTGTCCGTGTTCTTCATGTTCCTTCTAGATTCCAGATCGCAGATATTTTCACAAAAGGCCTTCCTCGAGTTCTATTTGAATATTTCAGGTCCAGTCTTAGCATTCGGTCTCCTTCAGCTTCGACTGCGGGGGTGTAATAGACTAGATATATTTAAAGATAAATATTGTATTTGAATTAGCTGTTATCTCTCCCTAAAATAGAGAAGATCCTTTGTATATTTATAGGGACATTGATGGAATGAGGAAAGACAGAGAATTATTACGACTTTTAGTATGAAAGTAATCAAAAATAATAATAGAATGAAGCTTTTAAAGAAAAAAGAAATTAACAATAAAGCATTCTATCTCATTACAAGTTACATGATTCATATTATTGATCATTATATTTCAATGTAAAATTTGATATTAACATGATAAGTGTTAGAGTGCTATTAAGTGCTAACATGGATTGTATATTTTGTTATTAAAAACCTTATAATAATCTAATTAATAGAATAAGAACGTGCTAATGTAGAACTAGCTAGCTCACCTATTGAGACTCTTGCATCTTAAATGGGAGGTCTCGGTTTCAAATCCGAACATATGATATAATAGTTTGGGGCATTTAAGAAGTAGCGACGAAATATATTTGTCGTTAATAAATAGAATAAAAACATAAGGAATTGAAGAGATTAAATCATATAAAACTTTTCAACGATGGATGATTTTCAAGAAGACTATATTAATATAAAACTTTTATCGATAATGATTTTATAGTCAAGTTATATCAAATTGTCGATTGATATGATCAAAATCAATTCGGATAGGGAGCAATTTAGAATGGTATAGTCTAAAAGTTTAGTGCTAAAGATGAATCTATATATAATTAAAAGAACATTAATTACATTTTTCTAGTAAGAACATGTGCTTCCTTTATTTAAACTAAAAGTATTCCTATCTTTGATTAGAAAGTTAATAAGAATAAGAATACTGAATATACAAAGGCACAAAGCGATGTATTATCTTTGATAATCAAGGTGTTTGAGTATAAATATAATTAACAAATTGTGAGTGTCTCAATAGATGATTATGATTATACTTTTTATGATTATATCATGAGTTATCAACTACGTAATTAATAAATGGTACAAAACTCACTAATATTTAATCTCTTACTTTAAATAGCTGATGATCTAGGTTTTTAATTAAGTAATAACAATCATTTAGAGCATATCATATATCACTAAATAAGGATTGGTAAAAATGCATATGAAAATCAATTAAATATCCAATATTATAAGTTCTATTTTATAAAATTTAATGTTTTAATATTTCTTGTGTTTAGTGTTTTAAATGGTATAAAACCAATGTTTTCAGAACCGGATTGAACGTCGAACCGGACGCCTTACTGGTTTGGTGGTCGGACTAGATTTAACTATATTTTAGTTATATTTATATATGTAGTTAAATATAAGTAGTTTATATATGATTTATATATATATATATATATATTTTATAGTTATATATAAAACTTAATTATATTTGTATATCCAACATATTAATTTATGGTTAACATTCTGTTTTACCCATTTAAATAAAAAATAATTCAAAAACCGGTTTGAACCGGTCCGTTTTTCCGGTCCGATCACCGGTTCGAGAAGAACCGGCCGGTTCGACCCCTCAAAAAAGATTCGTAGCGAACCGGACCGGCCACCGGACTAATCCCCGGTCAAACCCATGTAGTATGCGTCTTCGTGCACATGCATACGCACTCGTTCGCTTTTACGTTTCTTCTACAAACTACAAACTCCAATATTCCAATTTCCACTCGTTGCCATTAGAATTTGCTAATTCATCTTTTCTTCCACCTGTAAATCCACAAACCCTAATCCAAGTTCATCGATCTCTATCCTTTATTCAAATCAACGTCTTCAATCATCAATTCATCATCATCGGTGACGACAATGGAGACGCTAATCGATCTCGTCAACAGACTACAGAAAGCATGCACAGCCCTAGGCGATTTCGGTGAAGAATCCTCTCTTCCGACGCTTTGGGACGCATTGCCGACGATAGCCGTCGTCGGCGGTCAGGTAATATGCAATTTGAGCACCATTTTGCCTTTCTGTTTGATGATCGTGAGTATAACGGTATAAGCTGTTAGGTATTTTGATATTAGAGCTAAATGATGTATGATTACGATCGAACTCATAATAAGTGTTGTTGCCACTATCTGTCGTCACAACTCTATGTGTTTTTTGTAACAAATGCGTAAAATTATGTATGTTTGTGTTATTGTGTAAGTGATTATTCGATTCGTTCGTGTAAATCTACTTCTGATTGGAGGATGAGTCGAGATAATATTAAAAAGGAGAGGTTATAGATTGGTAATGTGACATGATTCCATGGATTATGATATCTTCTGCTGGTTTTGGTTTGTTTTTATTATTTTGGGATGGAATGAACAACTTTGAAGACCACTATGTTAGGCATTTAGAAAATGTTAATAATTTTTTGTAGTATCAGATTAGTTATAAAATTTGAAAGTAACAAGAATTGTTTATGTATAAACTAAGAAAATTTACAGGTGTGAACTGTGAAGTCGTGGGATATATTATGTTTGTTATCGACTTCTTACTGATAAACTGATCTATCATATTCAGATGTGAGTAATGGTTCATTTGACCAGCAAAAGCAAAAGTGAATATAGCTGGGGGTAAGATACGTTTGATGAAGAAGTCAAGTGTTGGAGGTTGGACAAAAAGACATACCTCACTTTTTACATAAAAAATCATGAAATATGAAGATCCACCACTAGGTTCTATTATTGACTGATCATGTAATCCAACAGCATTTTTTTCGTTTACGTAAAAACACTCACATCATTGCTGCACTAGTTAACAGTTACCATTCACCAAACACAATGCAAGATATGCAGGTATATATGTTAAGTAGTTAAGTTATGTTGTTTTGTACTTTAAGATCTGTTGAGTTAACTCAAATTCACGAGATAATCTGGTAGTTTCCTTTTGATGCAACTTATGTTAAACATTTACATAGTTAAGATTTTTAAGTGATTTAAGTAGTTTAACTATCATATTTATTTTATTTTTCACTTCCTATGAACTGTTTCTACTTTCTAGAGCTCTGGAAAATCATCTGTGCTGGAAAGCATTGTCGGGAAGGATTTTTTGCCTCGTGGCTCAGGTAATTAAATATTCAATTTCTTTTATTCAAATTTGTAGCATAAATCCACATTATGATCATGCTTTAGCACTCACATGTATAATTAACTACAGTAAATATAACATCTATATTCAGGGATTGTTACACGGCGTCCTCTTGTTCTACAACTTCATAGGATTGAAGAAGGAACAGAATATGCAGAGTTTGCTCACTTACCAAGAAAAAAGTTCACAGATTTTGGTATGACTATTAGAAAAAGTTGCAAGTTTATCTGTTATTTATGTGATATAAGTTGCAAGTTATATTGAAATGCAATCTCACTGTTTTATTTGTGTAGCTGCTGTGAGGAAGGAGATTTCTGATGAGACTGATCGAGAGACAGGTCGTACCAAACAGATTTCATCGGTTCCTATATATCTCAGTATTTATTCTCCTAATGGTGAGTATACTTATGTTTTTATGACCATAAAATATCTTTTCTGCAGCTCTTGGTTACACCAAATTACTAATTTATTTATCATATTTGACAGTTGTGAACTTGACCCTGATTGACCTTCCTGGTCTTACAAAAGTAGCTGTTGGTGAGTTTACATAATCCATTTTGCTACTTTTGGTAACATTTGTGTGATTATATGTGTTTTAACTTTACTTATATGATCTTTGTAGACGGTCAGTCAGATAATGTCGTGCAAGATATTGAAAATTTAGTACGGTCTTACATCGAGAAGGTATATTGTTTTCATATTATCCTTAAAAGTCTGTAATTTAGTTCTGCTCGTGAGATATTACATCTTACGTGTTATGGGTATTCTTTGCTTGCAGCCTAATTGCATCATTCTAGCAGTTTCTCCCGCCAACCAAGATTTGGCAACATCTGATGCCATCAAAATTTCTAGGGAAGTGGATCCAAATGGTAATATATATTATGTCATCTCCATACACATGCATGCCTGTTATTATTTATTTATTTGTTTCTGGTTTTGTTTTTAAATAAATTATTTTCAAATCTTTGGTTTTTGATTAGTTAAATCTTAATACACAGGGGAGAGAACTTTTGGTGTTTTGACAAAGATTGATCTTATGGACCAGGGTACTGATGCAGTTGATGTAAGCTAGCCTCATCCCAGTTTATATTTTAAGAGTCAAGCATATTGATTTTATGAACAGTGTACCTTTTAATTGTTAATATTACCATCACACTTCAAATTTTTTTTCCAATTTGTATAGTTGTGGACTGATAACCGTTTTAAACATAAAACAACGCCCCAAAGCCCTAAAATTCGCTGAAATATTTTGGAACATTCAGGGTTTTTTTTGTTGGGTGAGGGTGGGGTGTTGTGTACTTGTGTTTGAATTTGTCGTTGATCAACAACTTTGCATACCAGAGCAAATGTCAAAAGTAAAATGGTCATTGACAATAAAAAGTAAGTCGATCGTATTGGTATCTCCAGGAAAGAAAGTTGGCCTTTTACAACCTAAATCCGTTTTAATCGTATTTTATTGTTGGCTCATTCTTTGTGTTTTGCAGATATTAGAAGGAAGATCATACAGGCTAAAATTCCCTTGGATTGGTGTGGTCAACCGATCTCAAGCTGATATTAACAATAATATTGACATGATATCTGCTCGAAAGAGAGAACGAGAGTATTTCACTAATTCACCCGAATACGGACATCTTGCTAACAGAATGGGTTCTGAGCATTTAGGAAAAGTGCTTTCTAAGGTAGATTGCATCTTTTCAGGTAACATGTATGTTTTCTTTTAAAATGTTAATAATTACTCACTACATTCTTCATCTTTTCAGCATTTGGAGTCTGTCATTAAGTCTCGAATTCCAGGCCTTCAGTCTCTCATTGGTAGAACAATCATCGAGCTTGAAACAGAATTAAGCTGTCTTGGGAAGCCCATTGCTGTTGATGCTGGGGTAAGCATGTCCTTTATATCTATGTGTTTATCAGCTTTTATAATCTTTTCTTATAAATCTATTATATGGTATTTTATTTTCTGTTTTTCAGGGAAAGTTATACATGATTATGGAGATATGTCGCGCTTTTGATCAGACTTTCAAAGAACATCTTGATGGCATGTATGTATTAGAGCACTTCAATCATTTCCTCTTGAATTTTTTTCCAACTTTTCTGATGACATCGGTTATACGCAGACGACCAGGTGGCGAGAAAGTGTATGGTGTATTTGATAATCAACTTCTTGCGGCTTTAAAAAGGTTACAGTTTGACAAGCAACTTTCAATGGACAATGTGAGAAAACTAATTACTGAAGCTGATGGATATCAGCCCCATTTAATAGCCCCTGAACAAGGCTATCGTCGTCTCATTGAATCTGCCCTTATTACCATCAAACCTCCTGCTGAGTTGGTTGTTGATGCGGTATATATTATTCTTTCTGAAATTAATAAGCTGGTGATCTGCTTTTGTTGTTTTACTTGATCTTTTGAAATCATTTGAATATGTTTTAAATGTTTTGGATAAAACATCAGCTTGAAATCTTATTGTTGTTTTACTTCTTTACTGGTTTCAGGTTCATGGTATACTGAAGGATTTGGTTCACAAGTCGATTAACGAGACTGCGGTGAGTTTCCAAGACCCTTTAAGTGATAGTAACATATTAATTGTCATGTTCTTTATAATGATCATTATCATCTTTTTGGTTTCATTTGCTGTTGGTGCCAATTTGTAGGAGTTGAAACAGTATCCTTCACTTAAGGTGGAAGTTATGAATGCAGCTTGCGAATCATTAGATAGAATGAGGATTGAAGGCAAAAGAGCTACTCTACAGTTAGTTGACATGGAAAGCAGTTATTTAACCGTTGATTTCTTCCGGAAGCTTCCACAAGACATTGAGAAGGGCGGGAATCCAACACACTCGATATTTGACAGATATAACGATGCTTATCTTCGTCGCGTTGGTATGTATTAATGACCCGACATATAGCATTTTGAAAAGTGATAAGTAAACTCACTGTTTTCTAAATACAGGATCAAATGTTTTGTCTTATGTCCACATGGTGGTTGAAACTCTAAGACACTCCATCCCTAAATCTGTTGTGTATTGTCAAGTTCGCGAGGCCAAACGAAGCTTACTCGATCGTTTCTTCACCGAGTTGGGGGCAAAAGAGGTCATTTATATCTTATATAGTTACATCAGTTGAATATAAAGCAAATTTTTAATACTTTTGTGTTTGAAGCTATAATATTTCGAATCACTTTTTTTTGCAGGGAAGACAATTGGGTAAACTGTTGGATGAAGATCCTGTGATAATACAAAGGCGTCAAAACATAGCGAAGCGGCTAGAACTATATCGAGCTGCACAGTCTGAGATAGATACAGTTGTCTGGTCCCAGTAGATCGAATCATATCATACATGCCGTTATTCAAACATTGTTTTGTTAATGAAGCACATATTAGGGACCATTAGAAAAACGAATAATCTTACAATAACTCTCTCAAGAGGGAATCAAACCAATGTTTTGGTTATATTTTTTTCCCTAATAAGTTATATTGGATCTGCTTTGGTTATGTGTGTTTTTATAACAGAAAGAATTATTATAACACACATATATATATATAAAAGAATATCAAATTATTCCTTTCTAGAAATACAAATCATACTATAGTAATACACAAGCCATCAACCTCTGTGGTGACCCTTAACCTTAAATTATGTCCCCCTATCAACCCATTTTTACGCAATGCTCAATTATCATCCAGCAAACACATGAATGTTTTACCTAAAATACCCCAACAATTAAAAACATGAAAATTATGTCACAAAAACTGCTCATATTTTAAAAACAAATTTACATCCTTCTTATGTGAATAAAATAGAAATTATATATATTGAAAAAAATTTACATACATCAATGTTTTCAAAACCGGATCGTACGTCGAACTGGACGCCGTACTGGTTTGGTGGTCGGACCGATCGGGCCGGATTTAAGAACCGGATGACGTCATTATTATATATTGAGTATATTATATATATAGTTATATAATTAAATATAAGTAATTTATATATGATTTAAATATGCATTATATAGTTATATATAAAATTAACTATATTTGTATACTCAACACACTAATTTATGGTTCAACACCCCGTTTTTACCTATTAAAATACTATATATATATATATATATCACAATCTGGTCCGACCAGCGGTTTGGGACGAACCAGCCGGTTCGACCAGCCCAAAACGATTCATAGCGAACCGGACCGGCCACCTAACCGATCCTCAGTCAGATCAATTGGACCGGCTGGTCGGATCCGGTCCCAACAACATTGATATACATCAAATTTTTTGTTTGAAGTATGTAAATAACATTCATTAGCTCATTAAAGTGAAAATAAAAAGGGAGGGAGAACTACAATGTAATTAACATATGATGATGATGATGATGATGATTACCCATCAACTGCCACCAACCAGAAAACCTTCAAATCTAAGAAATGTTTTGACAAAAGCATCATAAACTTCATACCCACTTATTCATTCAAATCTATCTCTGTTCTTGCTTCTTTGGTGCTCTTCAGTTTGCGATGATTCCGGGTTCCCGATTATTGGTATGTGCAGTTTTCGTGTCGATTGTGGCGGTTTCAGTGGTGGTAGGTGATGAATGCAATGAAGACATCAATGGAGTTCTTCCTCTTCCATATGCTAATATGACACACATGGTGTGTAAACCTGTATGGAACTCGTATGTTATTCGTGTAAGTTTCCATTTCCTTGTCGCATCTCGTGTGTGTTTTTTTTTTAATTTACTAGAAGTGACTATAGTGATTTAGGAATGGGTGTATGTGTCATTTACTAATTTCAATAAACAACGTTAAAATGTTACGATTTTATCTACATGCAAAAACAGTTCTCCCAGAGCAAAGACAATGTTGTGACGATTGTGTTATCAACAACATATACAAGTGGATATGTTGCGATGGGATTCTCAAAGGACGGTATGATGCTAAACTCAAGTGCTATGGTTGGCTGGATCACCCGAAAGGGTACTCCAGTAATCAAACAATACTACGCAGAGGGCTTTAGTCCTTCGCAAGTAAAACACGATAAGGGCGAGTTACCCTTAACTAGTATTCCTCCTTTTGTCACGGTTTATAGTGGCAAAATTCACTTAGCATATCAACTCAAGTACCCGAGTCAACTCAAAAGTCAACCCATTTTATTGGCCTTCTCGAGCAAGTACCCGGAGCATCACCTTCTATCGGTTCACGATGACAAGACAACTATCCACATGGATTTCTCTCAAGGTTCGTTATCGATGATCTTGATCTTGAATTTTTTAGACCAGTTTTGTTGACCTTAAAAGTCAAATCATTGACTTTTTGGCCCTCAGGTTCTTCAGGATCAAGATCAAATTCAATAACACCCTCTAACAATCTCCATCATTCAAAAACGGCCCATGGAGTATTGGGTTTACTTGGGTGGGGTATAATATTGCCATATGGGGCTATTGTTGCTAGATACTTCAAGCATAAGGACCCGTTATGGTATTATCTGCACGTAGGCTTTCAGTTTGTCGGGTTCATATTCGCAGTAGCCACAGGATTTGTTGGATTAAACATGTATAACAAGTTCAACTTCCATGCACCAACGCACAAAGGCTTCGGGATAACTGCCATCGTGCTCAGTGTTCTTCAGGTTCACAAATCGATACATATTTACAATCTTGAATTGACTTTTAAGTCAAATAGACTGAACTTCAGATTCAAATTCATCACACATTTCTGAAAATAAAATAAAAATCTTGATGGGTTTATTAATTGAATACAAACCTCATAAACTAAGCAATTTTCATGTTGGAAATATGAAAATTTTCAAGTTTTTGGATTGAACTGAGCCTGAATGCTTTGACTTCAAAAGTCAAACTGTAGCATTAGTTATGAATTTCAGCATTCTCAACCTTGTCTTGCATTTTTCAGGTTTTGGCATTCTTCATAAGACCTGAAAAAGACAGCAAGCACAGAAAGTACTGGAATTGGTACCATCATTACGTCGGAAGAATTGCTCTATTCTTCGGTTGTCTGAATATATTTCTAGGAATACAACTTGCTGATGCAGGAACCTCATGGAGGATTGGTTATGGGTTCGTTCTCGCAGCGATCATACTTACTTCTATAGTCCTAGAAGTTTTGAAGCTGAAAACACCCAACAAGTTCTCTGAAAATCCACCATTCCCAATGGATTCTGTCCACTAGATGTTAGATTTGCTTACAATCTCTGCAAAAATGTCTGGATTGATGAAGAATCTAAAAGCATAGTAGAAGATGATATGTTTGATGTAGAGAAGCATAAGCCTTTTTCTTAAAGATTGTTGAAGAAAAGAGTTTTGTACAGGTAGATAGAATATTGTTGTTGTGATTCTTTTGGAATTTGATCAAGTATTTGGTTAGATTCATGTTGTATTTGATGTTATTAGCTATACCTTGTGAGGATGTGATGTACTTTTTTGAGTGATTGACTGTAATTTTGGTGTACTTTAATGTGAGGTGAATCTATTCATGTGGACTTTAAGTTGTGTGTTCATAGTTTGCCATTATTGGTTAATTTTATTTATATGAGAAATGAGACGGTGTTAGTTTGTTAATTATTAGTAAAGTATATTGAATATTTATGCTTAGAAATTTGTTATTCTTTGTTTCCTTATTAATAGGATTTCAGTAGCTTACGAGTTCGTTTTGATGTTATTAGAGGAGTAGAGTTCATATAATTCTTTTGGTTTTTTCTTAAGAAATTTGATAGTTATTGTGATAACTCAATATAATATTTCCCATAATTGGTATCAAAGCATAGAAAACGATCATGGGGAATAAAACGTGAAGATCGGGCTGTGTGAGCTAAGAAAGAAAAGGCTAAACGTAAGTCAAGAATACTAAGGTTTGATTAACCCGAGGGGAGTAGCTCCATGTGAGCCGGAGAAGACAAAAAGAGGAGAAGGGTATGTGTGATCAAAGTACACATTTTGTGTGAATCGATCTAGAAAACCAGCGTATATGCGCTTGAAGAAAAAGAAGAAAAGAATCAAGAAGAAGGATTGAAAAGAATACAATACTAGAAAAGTCGTTATTGGAAGTTGAAAGAAGTCAGTATCGAAAGACGAATGTTATGTGTCTGGTATTTCAACATATCATACTAATTCTACTATAACTTAAATTCAAAGGTTGGTGGTGAAAACAGCAATCGACTTTTGTTGTAATTAAATAATTTGTTTTTTAAGATTTAACCATATGGGCTCTTGATAGAAGTGGCAAATACCTTGGTTTTTAACAACCATTCGTTGGTTTAAAACCCGCTTAGAGCATTCACAATAGATTCTTTATCTTTATCCATAAAATTACACTAAAAATCACTATATTTTCTCTCTTTTTTCAATCAAATAATACTTTTTGTCACACCCCAACCGACGGCGGAATCATCGGAGCGGACGAATGTGAAACGATTGTTCATAGCACATGGAACTAAATTAGTTGAAATAATATTAAATACCATTTTTCATTGAACAATACAAGTCAATTAAGTCATTACAATACACAAAAATATAAATAACAACATAAGTTGTTTAATTAATCTAAGTCCAAGTCCTATATGAGCAAGAAGAGTATCCTCAAGTAGTGAACCTAAAACATGTTAAAAATAAAGGGTCAACTTTGAATGTTGGTGAGTTCCCATGGGTTAAACACACGCATATATATGTATATATATATAAAAGGTTTACAAGTAGCAATTCATGTCAATAGTTATGAGTTGACAAATTTATAGAACACATATAGTTACAACCAAACCTCGAATTGATTACAAGTTTATAAGATTGGCTAAGTGTACTTGGTTCCTATGATGAACAAGTCATACGTCATCAGGAGCCGGCAATACATCAGCTTTAGCACCAAATAGACTTGTCAGGCTTAAAGATCTAAGACCTCGCCAGGCTAGCAATAGTTCATGATTGTAAACAAAATATGTATCTCATATAAGACTTACAATAACACAAATAACCATGACAAAAGGTAAAGATAAACTGCATGTGCATTTACAAGTATCAATATGTTTACAAGTGTAAGTTGATAAAGTTAACATGTTTCACCCTAAAAGGTGTAAAATAAAGTAAAAAGGGACATGGAGAACTCATATGGAAAACTCACAAGTATAGTGATGTTTGTAGAGCACATAAGAAAGCTTGGATGTCAAAAATCAAAAGTGATGTCCTAAATGATAAAAAACAATAACTTGAGGTTGGAATTCATTATAAGAAGTTAGGACGTTTAGAGAATGCTAAAAAGCGAAAGGTAGATTGAAAAAGAATTATTACATCAATTTTAGATTCTGGACAGAATGTTTGGTATGTGTTTGAACAGGTTTTAAAAATAGCAAACGGTTTCATAAAATTATAAAAATTTATACATGACTAGTTCAAAGTCTCCCGTACAACTTTCATTCAGAAACAATTTTATGAAAACTTTAATTTATTAAATAATTTAAAAGAATACTTACAAATTAACTTTAAATTTATTAAAACTTTCATTTTAATTTAACAACTTTTTTTTCTAATTAAATTTTTGTAGACTTTATAAATCTAATAAGAACTTTAATTTGATTATTCATTTTAATTGAATATTTAAAATCTTATAAATATTAATAATATTTTATAGACCTTACATATTTGTAAAAATAATGGTCTTGTATTTTAATTCTGTAGTTTTATAATTAAAACTCATAAATGACAAATAAACTTCATGAATTTATAAAATTTTATTCTATAAATCATGAAATTATCATAAGTTAATTTAATAAATGGAAGTTGAATAAATAGTATTATTATTGTTTTTGAAGGATTAAATAAATTAAATTTCTAACTAACGTATTTGATTTTTCCAAAAATAAACCAAACGAATTTGGGTTTGAGTTTCCATTTTTCAAAATGGTCAGATGTTATATTTTTATGCCCCTTCCACTTACAATCTTGATACTTTCATCCCTCAATACTTTCTAAAAACTTTGTATGGCATTACTTTGATCCCTCTAAGTTTCTAAAGTGCTAGGTTTACCCCTGTACATAATAAATTCAAGCCCACCTACGTTTGGACTTAATTAGAGGCGACTAAGGTCAAATATAAAATGTTATTGTGCTTAACATTATATATGCTTTAAGACTGTCTCAGTTTCGACACACGTTTGATGTAAGTTTGTATGAAAATGCGTTGGGTCAAATATAATACATTTTCATTACTCTATGTTTTTAAGTAAATTTAGTTTGAAAACGAGTCAATACGATTATAAGCCTATTTTTTGAAATAAATTTTATTTGGAAAAGAGTCAGGTTAAATATAATATGTTTTCATTCAACGGTATAAAATAGAATCACTCTACGTATTGATGTAAATTTACTTCGAAAATGACTCGGGTGAATTATAGTATATATTTTATCACATTGTGTATGATCCCGCGACAAAACGAGACCGTAAAGGTTCTAGATTTTCTGAAAATGCACAACCATGTATTTTGTTACCACAATTTTACAATTGTATAATTTTTTTTGAAGGATAGGTGTTCATCACATCACCTCAACCAAAACTTCACTCTAGGTTGATTTATGTTATTCTTAGTTGCATGTATTTTACATATTATTGTAATTTGTTTTTATGAATGGTAATATATCGCTTCTCACAATATGAAGGATATTTGTTAACGTTAGTTCATGCTTAATTAATTCGTACATTTCGTATCGAAAAGTCACTTTGTATGATAATCTTGTCCTACGTGTATGTATATTAAAAATAATACACTTATAAAAGTTGGTTGCATTCAACAAAATGATTAAACAAGATGAAAGAACAACAATTGTGACTTTCCTTCATTGTCATCCTTATGCACATAATTATGAAATTGGCATCGCTTTTATCTTACCTATTGATTTGTTTTGATCAAGAATTTAGATCGACTTTGTCTGACTTTAAATAATTTTTATCACTATACAGTATACCTAGCTCTTATATATATTGTGAAGGATAGAGATATCTAATGAAAGATAAACCAACTATTAGATAATTCTTAGATAGTGGTATTTAGAATTAGTTACACTATTAATAAGAATATAAAAAAGTTCAAACGAATATTCAAACTTCTATAGGTTTTATAATATCCATGACTTTGATTTTAAGACACTAACCACTTTGATGTTTTTGATCACCTTAATTGCCCCTAGTTACAACAGGAGATGATTCCAAAACATGAATCCAAGAAACAATTTTCCACTTAATTCCATTAGAACTCATTAAAACCTTGATGTTTAGATTATAATTAGTGTCCTAATATAGAGACATCCACCTAGATAAATTGACATCATTTATACGTCGCATATGGGTCCATACGTGGCGTATAAGGTTGAATACACTGAAAACGAAGAAAAATTAAGGGGTCTGTCAGAGAGATATACGCTTCATATAGGGTTATACGACGTGTATATCAGATTTCGACATTGACTACGAGGAAAAAATTAGGGGGGTGCCAGAGGGGTTATACGCCCCGTATATAGCTATATGACCCTCTTATACGACGCATATGAGACTATACAAATTTTGAGGTGTTAATTTATAATTTTAGAGTGTCTATATATCCACACTCTATAATTAAGTTCAAGTTTCGATAACTTTATAGAAATCTTTAGCATAATTATAATAGCTACTGAATCATGCTTTTCAAACCACTTTACACGTTAAATCATTTACATGCATTTAACATAAACTTAATCATTCATTCACTCGAATAGTCCAAATGGTTTATTTCAAAAACATTTATAAAACATTTTAAAAAAAGCTTGTAGAACTCATCTAAGATATTTAACTCGTCTAGACTCTTAAAATATGTTTATTTTGCGAATGAATAATTAAACATTCAAGACATGTGCTTAATTATTTATACTATATGTGAAATAGACTTGTAACATGCAATATATCTCGAATTTAGTCTTGTAAATAACCAAAGATGACCTCATATTGTATTTTATATCCTAAATATATTTTATTAATAAAAAAAGTTATCAAAGGTTTTAGATTTATTTTGTATTCCAATTAGTATGCCATTAAAAAACGAGATGAACCTTGTTTTTCGTGCAAATTAACATTAATAAATCTCTTTAACTTATCCGCAAAAGTATTTTTCGAAGATTGGATATATACGTAATACAAATCGGAAATCTCTTAAACCTTAAAAAAGTTATTTGTGCAATTAACTCTTTACCTTTTTACCCTTATCTTGGAGAACACGTTTTCATCAACTCTCATTAGTATTTACTTATTTACTATTACCCCAAATCTTTATAAAAAACCGGAGAGAAAATAGTCAAATACCAACCTAAATTTTGCAAATAAAGGACTAATTTTGCACATAACCAAAAGTCTAGGACCAATTGTAAAAATCTTTGTAGCCTTTATACTTACGCTGACAGAAGAACAATTCCTAAATTCTTATTATTAATATCATCTCCCCCAAACCTACATATTTCTCTGCTCATTCGTCTTCCTTTAGATTCATTCTTCGTACCAATTGCAGATTCAAACATTCAATTCCTTCAATTTCACACGATTGTTGTTCAATTCATCACTCGTTTTCGCCTTTGGATTCTTGAATTAGGGTTTCTTTTGTTACGATTCGCATGTTCGATTGAATCGAATTGGTGAATTTATCCGTTGATTTGATTGATAATCGCCAATTCCAACTTGTTGGTTTGGTGTGTGTCGATTGTTTATCGATTGTTTTTATCTTAATTATCGAATCGGTGGTTTATAGTATCAACGTCGGTTGCAACGTGTTCGGATTGTTGTTTCTTGAATTTGTGAATCTGGGTAGGTTTTACGTTTCGTTGGGGGTCAATTGGATTTAAATTAGGGGTTTTGTTGGGATTTCTGGTATGAGAAGAGGGTTATTGATGACTGATTCTGCAATCGATGAAGACGACGATGATTAAACAGATGGTGAAATCAGAACGACCGAAGGTAAAACGCTGCAAATTGGAGGCAATTGATGTTATGAAGATGGAGGATGAACATACTCGATACCCATCTATGAGTTTCTCGAAGAAACAAAGAACAAGTACTGAGTTTCCAGACAATGCTGATAATGGAACATGTTTTATTGAGTACGACAATGTTGTTAATGCTTGGTGCAGTGGTGTCCCATGTACCTCTGCTGATTTGAAATCGAATTCGTGTTCGGTTCATCGGGTCAAGTCGTCTCGAGGGCGTGTTTCGGTTTGCCCATCGCGGTTCAATGATTCGGTTATCGGTTTGTGGAAGAAGGAGGATGATAATGGGAGTTCGAATAAGCGAAAAAACCCGTGTTTTGATGGTGAGTTAGTGCCCAAGAAACAGAGTGTGGAGGTGGATATATGTTTTATAGATGCTCCAATTGCTGTTGATGATGATATATTTAGTAATAGTAAGAAGTTGAAGACTACATTCAAGAAGTTAAAAGGGTGTGATTCTTTTGGACTTCATGATTTTGCTGTTGGTGATATTGTTTGGGCAAAATGCTCGAATCGGTTTCCCGCTTGGCCCGCGGTTGTGATTGATGCCAAACATGAAGCTCCTGCTTCTGTGCTGAAGGCTTTTGTTCCCAACACTGTTTGTGTGATGTTTTATGGATATTCAAGAAAAGGAACAAGGGTATTATTTCTTCAACTTTACAATCAGTTGTATATTGATGCTAAATGTAATGATGTTTTGAGTGATTTAATCTTTATAACCTTTGATTGTGTAGGATTATGCATGGGTGAAGGGTGGAATGATCTTTCCGTTTATGGAGTATATGAAAAGGTGTGTGCTTTAATGATTGTACATTAGTGTTATACTCAAGGTAGATGATAGTAATGGTTTTCTTGATATAAAAATTCTAGATTTGAGGGACAGACTCAGTTATTTGGTTGCAAACGTGAAGATTTTCGTAAGGCAATCGAAGAGGCGTACAGTATAGAAAACGGGTATATGAGTTCTGGTTACAGAGATAAACAGGAATGTTCGGTCGAGTCAGAATTGGTTGAGATCCCTGTGGCAGCTGCTACTGATCTTGATCTTGAGTATTTCAACCGTAAGAAGGTAAGTTGTTGCAGACATTTTTTATAACTTCATGAAGAACAAGTGGAATCTGATGTTTGTTATTTTGTCACTTTCATATGTTTAGATGTACTGTGATGGTTGTAATCTTTGGGTACATGTAGAACACAACGAAAGTTCCAGCAATTCCTTCAAGGTATCATCATATATACTGGCAGTTTTATTGATGTGTGTACTTTTGATAGTTTAACTTAATTGACTATATTGATTAAAGGATGTGGAAAACAATGAATATTACTGCCCAGAATGCAAAGGTCAATCTTCATCTGACCAGTTAGTCGTAGACGAAAGTCAACCAAAACTCAGTAGCTGTGCAGAAAGCAGTGACCGGAGTACAATTCCTGAAAAAATATATGTCATGTGTAATGATGTGGACGGGGTTTATTATCCAAAACATCATCTGTAAGATCACAGCTTTCAGTTTTAATATAATGCTTTGATTCTTTGAGTAATGTTTGATTATATCTAATTCTTGTTTTTATATCAGTGTGGTGTGTAAGTGTGGTTCATGTGGGACGAGGAAGCAAACTCCATCTGAATGGGAACGGCACACCGGTTCCAGAGCAAAAAAGTGGAAAGTCAGCATTAAAGTCAAAGATTCGATGATACCGCTAGAAAAAATGGTTTGTCCCTCTTCTTTTTATCTACTTTGATCAAAGTATGCCCTATCAGTTATTGTTATTCTTTTTAACATTTAACATTACAGCTTGCAGATTATAACATTGATTATGTTAAGGCTGCTTTGACTCAATTAGATGAACAACAACTGTTTTCATTTCTTCAAGGTAGTCATATTTTTTATTGTTATACTTTCTCAATTATGAATCTACATTCTTTGATGGTATACCAATGTTATTTGTGTTTTGAAATCTGTAGAGCAATATGAACCTGTTTATGCAAAGTGGACAACCGAACGATGTGCAATCTGTAGATGGGATGAAGATTATGATATTAACAAGATCATTATCTGTAACAGGTCCTTTTATTCTCTTTAAGATGTTATGCTACAAAATGTAAATAAATTCAAATCAATCAGGGATAATAAATAGATCCTTTTTCTTTTCAGATGTCAAATAGCTGTCCACCAAGAATGCTATGGAGTTAGAGATATAAATGATTTCACATATTGGGTTTGTAGGGCGTGTGAAACACCCGATGTTAAGAGAGAGTGTTGTCTCTGCCCTGTTAAAGGTCAAAGTAGTCATTTCCTCTGTTTTCAACCGCATACACTTTTGCATTGTGGTTTTAATTTTTTTGCTCCTTTGTCTGTATTATGGTTCTACAGGTGGTGCAATGAAGCCGACCAATATTGACACGCTGTGGGTCCACGTCATATGTGCATGGTATAGACCGGAGGTTGCTTTCTTAAGTGGTGAAAAAATGGAACCAGCAGTTGGACTTTTAAGGATTCCTCCCGATTCATTTGTGAAGGTAAAAACTTCTAAAACATGTAACTAAAGTTTAACTAAACTCAAAATTTATCGTGTTTTTTGCGGTTTAATTGTAGAGATGTGTAATTTGCAAGCAAGTTCATGGTTCTTGCATACAATGTTGCAAATGCGCCACATACTTCCATGCCATGTGTGCTTCACGGGCTGGCTACCATGTCGAGGTAAATTTTCCCATTCAGTTTGCATAAAGTACGTATGAAAGTGTTCCTTTTTCAGATGTAACATTAATTTGATGATATCATAAAATAAATTTTCAGTTGCATTCGATTGAGAAGGGCGGGACGTATAGAACCAAATGGTCAACATACTGTGCTTACCACAGGTAATACTACAATACTTATGATTTTTTTATTTCCATTTAGGGATGTTTTATCTAACAATATTACATGATTCTTTCGATATCGATCCAGAACCCCTGCAGATAATGGTATTGTGGTCAGGACTTCTTCAGAGGTGTTTTGTACCAAAGGATTAATTGAAATCCAGAATCAAAAACAGAACTTTAGTGGTTCAAGACTCGCTCAATGTACAAGCGTGGCTTCATCAATAGAAGAGGATGATGATTTCGAGCCACAATCTGCTGCAAGGTGTCGACCTTATAGAAGAAAAACTATAAAGGTTTTTTATTTTATTTCACCATATTTAATCAAATTAGTGGCAAATCATATATAATTTGATATCTCACCTGTATACTTAATTTTTTTTCTTTTTGTTGTAATTTTTAGAATGATGTTAAGGAAGCATTGTTTCACCGGGTGATGGGACCAAAGCATCATTTGATAGACGCCATAGATCGTTTAACACCTCACAATGTAATGTTATTTTTTTAATAAATATTTAATCAATTTAAAAACATTTTTAAGCCGTAATTCTATCTATTTTTAACAGGAAAGTCAGGATCTGAATTCTTGTTCTACATTCAAGGAACGACTCAATACTTTACAGGTATAACTTATATTCGGTTCATGTTAATATGTGCGCTTGTGCATCTTTGTTAATTCTTATCCCGTATGCCTAAATTCAGAGAATGGAAAAACATCGGGTCTGTTTCGGTAAATCTGGAATACATGGATGGGGCCTGTTTGCGCGTCGGAAGATTCAAGAGGGAGATATGGTATCTTTTTTCTTTCTAGAAGATTCTATATTCAATTCGGCCGTCTACAATCGTGTCAAAACGTTAGTAATCGTATACTTTTTGCAGGTTCTTGAATACCGTGGTGTGAGGGTGAGGCGTAGTGTTGCAGATTTGAGGGAGGTAGAATACAGGGCTCAAGGGAAAGATTGTTATGTGAGTTATATCTTAATTATGAAAATTTTGAAAATTAATAGTTGTTTTAGTCGTATGGTGATTAATATAAATAAATGTTTTGCAGCTCTTTAAGATCAGCGAGGATGTTGTAATTGACGCAACAGATTGTGGTAACATGGCTCGTTTAATCAATCATTCGGTAAGTTTCTTGTTTGATAACATCAAAAGTAGAAAAAAGATGTATGCTTGATCTGCCAACCTATGAAAAGTGCAATGTTTTGACTTTTTAGTTTGCACGAGGTTAGTAAAGTGTTTGACTTGTCAAAATTGTTGACTTTCTGTGCAGTGCATGCCCAATTGCTATGCTAGGATATTGAGTATGGGTGAAGACGAGAGTCGGATCGTTCTTATAGCTAAAACCAATGTCGCTGCTGGTGACGAATTGACGTATGCTTTAATACACCCTTTTAACTTATGATAGTTACTATCTGGTTGATTATTTTTGTGACGAACTGACGTATGACGACAGGTATGATTATAAATTTGAACAAGACGAGCAGGATGAAGTTAAAGTCCTTTGTTTATGTAGAGCTTCTAATTGTCGAAAGTTTTTATGAATCAGCATCAGGATTTTTTTCTTTTTTTTAGTCGTTTACCATAACATGTAAATCTGTGGATTTTTTAATTCTTGTTTCTTAGGAAAATGAATATGAGTATTTTTTTCTCATTGAAAGTCTTTATTTGGTTAATAACTAGATTAGTAGATTATCAAAGTTTTTGTTTGAAAGTATATATTTTATACAGTAGAGAACAAACATGCATAGATCAACATATTTTGGGGTTACGAGTGAATTTTTAATATTGAATCTTTTTCGTAGGGGTTGTTTGTCAACTTCTGAATGATTAAGTACTGAACTAATAAAAGGTCTGAATCATTTAAGTGCTGAACCATTAAGAGGTCTGAATAATTAAGAGCTAGTATATCGTTTAACTATTCAAAGACAAATATCTGATTAATTTAGATAATATGTCTTAACCATTCAATATTAGACATCTTAATCATTTAGCATCAATATAATGCTTAACCATTCAAAAGTAAATGTCTTAGGGGCTGTTTGACAACTTTTGAATTATTAAATGTTGAACCAATAAGAAGTTTGAATCATTAAGTGTTGAATCAGTAAAAGGTCTGAACCATTAAAAGCTAGTATATAATTTAACTATTCAAAGACAAATGTCTGACCAATTTAGATAATTTGTCTTAACCATTCAGTATTAGACCTTTTAACCATTCAACATCAGTATGATACTTAATCATTTAGAGGTAAATCTCTTAACCATTCAGGCATGTGCTCGTGAAACAAACAATCTGAATCATTAAGTATCTTAAACTCTATAGTTTACAAGTATGATAAATCTTGTAAGGCTTATCAACATAGATCCCTCTAGCGTGCAATTGAAACGAACAGTATGAACTAAAACCGGATTTTTTTATATGTACGGATGAACCTAAATGTTTAACAGACGACTTATGTAATTGTAAGGCCCCGTTTCCGTGACGCTTACAGTTGGTCATTCATCGCACATAAAACATATAATTACATTTGTCTTAAGAAAATATTGCAGCGGAAACATTCAAAAATGACATCTCATTTCATTAGAAACACTTTTGCCAAATAATACATCATTATCCGGTTACAAAATACATGTTTGCATTACATCACAAAAACGTTATAATTGGATGCCATCCCAAAAGAGCTGAGTAGCCTCGCAGTGCCATCCTCAACAATCATTACCTGCCAACTGGAAAACATATAAAAAGTCAGCGTTGCTGAGTGAGTTCCAGTTTTATAATAAAACATACTTTGTTTTCATTAAAACCATTCTTTTCTTTCACGCGATCATACATCATACGTACACATAGATAATATATTTATTA
>BJCM01084940.1:0-10741 GCA_018326385.1 Flaveria bidentis
TGATGAACATATGGTGACTAATGGGTTTAAAAGGAGCAGCTATGATAGTTGTGTGTATTTTAAAGAATACAGTAAGAACAAATTTGTATATTTGTTGTTGTATGTTGATGACATGTTGGTGGCTTGTTCAGACTTGGAGGAAGTTGAAGCTACTAAGAAGATGTTGATGTCTGACTTTGAGATGAAAGATCTAGGTTAAGCCAAGAAGATATTGGGCATGGAGATTACAAGGGACAGAGAGCACAAGGTGTTGAAGGTGTCTCAAAGGTCTTACTTGGAGAAGGTACTAAGTAACTATAAGATGGATGATGTGAAACAAGTAACTATTTCTATAGGTGCTCATATTAAACTATCAAGCTCTGATTATCCTAAGTCGGATGCTGAAGTTAGATATATGGAGAAGTACCTTATGTCAATGACGTTGGAAGCTTGATGTACTTGAAGGTTTGTACAAGGCCGGATATTGGGTATGTTGTGAGTCTGGTCAGCAGGTATTTGTCAAATCTAGGTAAAGCTCATTGGGTTGCTGTGAAATGGATCTTGAGGTATCTCAGGGGTACTAAGCACTATGGTTTAGTGTTTGGGCATCATGAACATGAGAAGGTTGACAAGATTGTTGGTTATGTGGATTCAGATTTTGCCAAGGACCTGGATAGAGGTAGATCTGTTACAGTGTATGCGTTTCAAGTACTGGGCAACTTGGTTAGTTGGAAAGCTCAGTTACAGCATGTGGTGGCATTATCTACAACAGAGGCTGAGTATATAGCTTTGACTGAAGGAGTCAAGGAAGCTATGTGGTTGCATGGTTTTGTTTCTGAATTAGGAATCAAAGTTGCAGACTCAGTGGTGTTCTGTTATAACCAGGGTGCAGTTCAATTGTTAAAGAATAACATGTTTCATGAGATGACAAAGCACATTAATGTGAAGTTACACTTCATAATGGATGTGGTGAATGCTGGGAAGGTGAAAGTGGAAAGTGTGTCTACTTTGGAGAATCCAGCAAATGTGTTTACAAAGTCTCTACCTGGTGGAAAGTTCAAGTTTTGCTTGGATGCATTGGGAGTTGGTTAAAATCTTGTTTTGGATTTAAGGTGGAGATTGTGAAGTATTAAAAACCAAAACAAGTGGTAAACTTCCGAATTTAAGTTTCTTCTGAAGCTTAACATAATTCTTCCGAAGCTAAGTTGAGTCTTTCGAAGGTTATGTTTGCTTCGGAAGGGATTTGAAGTGTATTTTGGAATTCTTCCGAAGTATGTGTATCTTCCGAAGGGTTATTTCTGTTCGGAAGATTTAGTTTAGGGTCCTTAGTGTAAATTCTTAATTTTGTTGAGTGTTTGTTATAGTTAGTTAATCCATTATAAATAAGGATTAGATGTAATCGGTGAGGGATCCGAAATCATTCAATTCGTAATAATCATTTGAAAGTTCTTGTTCACGGCTTTATTCTTGTTTGTATCATCTTTGTATTGTTGATATTCCGTGTTCGTATCATCTTTGTATTGTTGATATTCCGTGTTCGTATTCTCGATTGGTTTTGCAACAAGATAAGAGGTCTTAACCATTAATTATTAGTATAATGTTTAATCATTCAGAGGCAAATGTCTGAACCATTCAGACATTTGCTCGCGAAATAAATAGTCTGAACCATTAAGAGGCTGAAACAAACAACCCCTTAGTCTCACAAAGTTCGAATATACGGTACGCTAGAAATCCTTAACCTAAAGATGTCATGTATATTTCCGGATATATAATAAAATGGTTATCTTTGAATGATCTAAAGATATGCCATGTTTATGTTAATTGTATTGATCTCATGATGGTATGCTCTTACAGTATGGACTGCAAGCATATATATGAGAAATCAGTTATAATGCAGTACATAAAATCCAAGCATGGGTAACCTTAATGTCCAGTGGCAGGGACATTTAAGATAATTTTGTTTATAAGTATGATCTGGCTGGCGGTTGCTCCATTCCTGACCGCTTTCTTCAATCTTTCAGCATGTCGTAAAATAATTACTGCAGAAAGAGTGGTCTGTGACCCGTTGTTACGCGTTGAACTTGAGGAATAACATGCAATGAACCAACATACTTCCAAGCCTATAAAGGATTTCGCAGCAGATTCATAGAATGAAGATTCGGATTAAAAACAACATAATCTGCAGTCACATGACACCCGAATCTTGACTACAGTTGCTCGGATGTATTATAACGGGGCTGTTTTTTTTCTTTTGTTCTTGTCTTATTGAAAAGATTAACTTTAGAAGGTAATGTTAAAGTTTTGGTGGGGGTACTTTTGTAGTTTTGTTGGGTCTTTCTGTGGCATTTCAGAAGGCATACTAAAATGAGGTTGATGTATGTCACATTGCCAATTTTGGAGGATAGTAAGAAAGTTCCAAGAAACCTCTATGATTGTACCTATTCACCTGCATTTTACCCAAGACATGTACATGTCTGTATATATTCTTTATTTCTTTATAGTTCTCACTTTCTTTAGAAAAAAACAGAAACACAGTTTCGTCGTGTCGAGATCTATAAAGCACGCGCTTAGTGTCATACTTGTTTGGATTTGGTTCGCAGTAAGGAAACCATTATGGCTATGAGTTTGATGCCCAACTGACATGAAAAAGGGTATGGATTTTAAACTCAATCTTGATGTATGAAGCAAGTGTATCATAAACCGTCAAAATCAACTGGAGAGTTCAAACTGAAGTGAGTTTGTTGGTTTGAGTCATACAGTTCGATTTTGTTGGTTTAAAGGTTTGGTCTTGTGTGGCTTTGTAATCCAAACGGATCGTATAACCATCATTATTTATATATATTTATGGTCGTAGAATATGTAGTTATATATATGTATTATATTCATGAACTATTTTTTTTAAACTAGAAAAAAAATGATCGGATCAAACCACCAAATTGTCAAAACCAAATCATTATATGCCAAACTGGTAAAACAGGCTGTTTGGTTTTTCGTTTCCTAAAACTGTAGTTAGTGGTTCGATCCAAGACGTTTGTCAAAATGGTTGAACCTAACCATTAACACCCCTAGTGTGTATGCTACCATTTAATAATGCAACTGGAGAAAATATCAAGAAAATGAAAATTTATGAGTATGGGAAACCCATATGGAGCTTTTGTTTATATTGATATGATATCATTTGTGGTACAGTAGTAGTCTATAAACAAAGAACCTGCACATGGGTAGTTGCTGTCAATGGGCATTTTCTTATTCACATCCCAACCTCCAATCAGTTAATAAACAATCTCACTTCAATATATGCATGCACATTGTCATGTAAACCAAAAGTATGTCACTTCTGTTCATAGTTTATTTGTTTTAAACAATGCCCCTTTTGACAGAATCAAAATCATTTTTTTAAATTTGCAGCAATCTCAAAACCACATGAGTGAATCCCACTTCATCATCCAATCATATAACCATTTCCATAGACAGCTTTTTCCAGCATCATGACATGAGTTTCATTCAAGATAATAATCATCATCATCATCATCATCCATAAGATCAAGATTCCTCAAGTTTGTGTGTTTTAAGGTATGGAGGAAGCTGGAGATCTTTTAGAAGACAGTTGGTTCTTTGGAAACTTGCTCAACACAAAAACAAGAACTATGTCTAGATCTTATTCTGATCTTGCTTCGAGTTCTTGTCCTCTTGATGAGCCGAAAAGCTCAAGCTTTACTTCAAGAAAGCAACCGCCCGTTGCTCCTCCAAGTCTAAACCGAACACCATCTTTGCCAAATGCAATGGAAACACAATCTTTTGCAATGAAAAAGCCCGACCCGAGTCCTAAATTCATGCCTTCTTTAGCTCGAAATGGTAAAAAGGATGTCATCATCAAGAATGAGCCAAAAAGCTCAAGCCTTTCTTCAAGAAAGCAACCGCCCGTTGCTCCTTCAAGTCTAACCCAAACACCATCTTTGTCAAATTCGAAAGAAACACAATCTTTTCTAATTAAAAAGCCCATCCTGAATTTGACCCGAGCATCATCCATGTCAACTTGTATAGTGGGAAGTGATCAAGAAGATGAAGAAGATCAAGAAAGTGAGTTTTCTTTAGGGAGATTAATTAGGCAGGCATCCATGAACTCTTCACATACATCGAATCCACCTCGACAAACATCTAAGGTACACATCCATTATTTCAGTATTGTTGCAAATATTATATTGAGTATTAAGATTTATATGCATAATTTGATTCTGGTTTTGCAGGCAATGATAGAAAACACACGTAAGAAACCCGAATTGGATCAAGAAAAGATCACTGATGTGAGAAAGATGGAAAGAAGCAGAAGCCTATACAGAAAGAATAATGGAAAGAACAAAAACGGTGGTGGTGCACCTGCAATTCCAGGAGGATGGGTTGACAAGAGTTCAACAGAAGACATGAAGGCCCATATCAAGTTTTGGGCTAGAGCGGTCGCGTCTAACGTGCGCCAAGAGTGTTCATGATAGTAAGCTTGTTTGAATGGGAATAAGTTTCGAGAAAATAAAACATGTGTAAGATAACATAATTCATCGTAAGAATGCGTACACTAGACCTAATTGTCGGGTTTGCCCTTTGTTTGGATCATGACAGAAATGACATTTTTAAAAGCTTAGTTTAGATTCATTGTATCTCTAGTTCTTGCAAGATTGGCTATTATGCTATACATTTATCTCTTCTGATTCTCGTAGATGTTTGAATGAATTACAAAAATGGTTCCTGGACTATTGTACAACAAATTGATAAACTCATAAACCGAAATGCAATGTGAACAATGCCTCATTGGTAAAACTTAGGGGACTGACTTGACATTTTCACTACCGTCAAACATTAAATACTAGGGTATCAGGCAGGTAGATGTCACAATACATTGCAAGTTTGCTACACGTTGTTCGTTTCAGGCCCAAGATCATACACAAACTCTTGCATTTCTTTAATACTTCAAAACTTACATTTTTAGAAAATAAACATGCACTCCTAAAAACAAGCACCACTACTCCACTAAACCCACTAACTTGCTAACTACTATGACTAATTCAAAATAAAACTTGTTGCATACTTTAAATAAAACAGGACTGAAATACTAGACCCGTGACCCGACTTGACCCGATCAAGATTAACCCAACACACGTTAGGACTTGACTCAGACCATGTATAGGACACAACTTACTGCTTTGTTCGCTCTACTCCTATACATCATGGTTGTTTGCTACCGAAGGTTTTTTTGGCCTTAAGCAAACACCTAGAGCTTGGTTTTCCAAGCTAACTTTAGTTAGATCTTATTATTTATTGTGTATCAAGTTTTATCCATTTATTACTTTTGGCTTCTTTATTTTGTATCCAAATTTTAGAGTTAAATGTGTTTTACATCCTGAGGTTCCATAGAAATTATCATTTGAATCCAAAAGTTTACATGTTGTCATTTGCATCAAAAGGTATCCCTAAAATTGTTATTTGAATCCATTTGACTACATCTAACTAACACGGTTAACTTTTTCTGTTAAGTTTCCAACATGAGAGATATTTAATTAAAAAAATTATAAAATTAAAAAACAACTCACGTAAGGATTTTATATTTTGGCTGTTAAATTCACGTATTTTATAAATTTTTTAATTAAATAACTCTCATGTTGGAAACTTAACGGAAAAAGTTAATTGTGTTAGTTAGATGTAGCCAAATGGATTCAAATGATAATTTTAGTGAAACCTTTGGATGCAAATGGCAACATCTTAAACTTCTGGATTCAAATGACAATTTTTATGAAACCTCAGGAACGTAAAACGCATTTAACTCCCAAGTTTTATCTATGCTTGTTGTCGAGAAGTGATTAAGGTAAGGTCTTGGGTCGAAAAGCGATTACATGTTATCTTTGTGTATGTATTAATGGTTCTCTAGCTTTGTGGCAAAGGTTATCCAGCTGTTATATTCTCAAATGTCTCTTAAATATTCAGACATGTTGAGCTATTTTTCTTAGGATTCATGCCACTTTCCTCTCATGGTAGTCTATGGTTATCTCGACAATTTTATTTGTTTGAGCTCGCACAACACACCGTCTTTAGTTGGTGCCTACCACTGTCTATACACGTGTCTTCAAGAAGACATCTTTGTAGATACTCTGAAGTACCTAAAGATGATCCTTTACTCTATGAAGTACCATTAGAGATTTAAGCTATTTGATTTAAACTCTGTCTAAGATAGTCTATGGTGTCAATAAGGTTAACTCTCTTTCTTAACCTACATTTGTTAACATCAAACATATCTTTAGGTATTTTGGTGGTTGACAAACAAATTAAGCTAGAATACATAAAGTGTCCCAATTATTTTAACTTTTTCAAAGTTTCAATGTCAAATCCTAAAAGACATGTGTTGTGAATGATGTTCGTCTTTCATGATACGGCAAAAAATTGTTTTGTTCGATTGAAATATTTATTTTACATTAATTTCATGGACTAAAAGAGAAACATCGGTATTGATATCATGATTCATGTATATACACACGATAACAGGTCATGTGATACACACTTTCATATTTGCATTTTAGTTAACGCTATTATTATTAAGGATTTTAGTTAAGTCATGATATTCATCAAGAATGTATGTATTAGGCAATTATAGAAAGCACTCTATTGCTATTATGGTTGCGAGTTGTCAAACATTTCATTTTATTTTAGTGGTAGATTGACACTACCTAGAATTTGTATAGGGTATATTTTATTTGGGGTGAGGGTTAGATTCATAAACTTTTAATTGTGAAACACACCTAACAAATCATTGACTTAACACATGTTTTATAAGCTAATTTTCCGTTTTATTTAAACATGTTTTGTTAAGAGCTCCTTGATTCGGTTTATTGCAAAGCTTGAATCAAGTATCTAATGATGATTAAGAAAACATGATACGTCTATCAATAATTTATACGAAATTTTACCCTTGAAGACGAGGAAATAACGTAACGCACACGTATTACATAATCATTCATGTAACTTACACCTAATGTTTCACATTCATGTAGTAACAAAGTATTAAGAGATCGATCATTGTTTCAATTTAAAATAAAGCTAAGTGCCTATGAGTAGTAACAAAAACAGTAAGAAGGGAAAAAATGTGTAATGCTTATTTGGGTAAAAAAACTCGTTTTCTTACCCTACAACCAACACTCCACCTCATGTTCAACGTAAACCCGACACGTTTCATCTTCAACAAGCACACATCACCTTCGCTACCCTAAGCACGAGGCAGCCTGTCACCGACCATCTACCACTCCACACCTCCTAATTTTTTTTTAATAAAACAGGTAGATATAGAGGGTGTTTGGATTTTGAAATTGCTTATTTTGTTGAAAATTTACTTTTAAAAACTAACTCACTTTAATTTTTCAAATCTACCTATTAATACCGTAAAATTTACTTATTAACCTACTCTTTCATATATCCCAAACACCCATATCTATATTATATATAAAACATACTAGTATTTATAACATTATTTACATATTACCAAACAACAACACTTATTATATTCAATACATAAAATACAACCATATTTTAGGGCAAAATAGTATTTATAACATTATTTACATATTACCCATTATAATTAGTTACATAAAAACCTTACAATTACTAACACTTGCATAAAATTTTATATTATCTACCTATAAACCAAACAAACTTAATATGATTTAAAATTTTAGCTATATCTTTTAATCTATCACATTTAAAAACATTTTAAGACTTCAACTTAACCTATATTTATTTTTAAATGTTTTGGTGTAAACTTTTTACTAAAACGATATGTATTTTATAAGGTACAATAAACTAATGTGTATATACAAGTCGTAATGCAGAACTCATTTATTTAGTATTCTAAATTTTAGTTTAGGAAAAACATAATAAACTTTTATAAAACTACTACAAAAATAATAAAATATTAAATTTACGTGTTAAATATAAAATGTCGCTCCGCCGTATTACGCGAACAACTTTTTACTATTTCAAATGTATAATCTCTAAATAAAATAATAATCATTCAAATACAAAGATATTAAAAAAAAAATCTATTCTTTTATCCACACTCACTCATCAGTCATCCCCCTCCACTCCAATTCTCCACTACCGTCATCACCACCACCACCACCATCACCACCACAACCACCACCACCACCACCACCACCACCACCGATGTTCACCTCCCCACCGCAGCTCCTCTCCTCCTCCGCCACTCCTTCCGCCGTCCTCCTCCCTCATTTCTCCGTCAACCTCAATCCCCATTGTTTCAGAACCACCACCAAACCCTACTCTCTCCCCCACCAATCTCCCACCAGTAGACCCCTCCCCCCACTGCTAGCTCAAACCACCGATTCACCCTCGCCGGAAGAGGGCCCCATCGAACTCCCCTTCTCCACCCCCTCCTTCATCGCCACCGATGACAATCCCTCCACCCTCCAAGTCGCCACCTCCGTCCTCCTCACCGGCGCCATCTCCGTCTTCCTCTTCCGCTCCCTCCGCCGCCGTGCAAAACGCGCCAAACAACTGGTTCGATCCTCTAACCACCATTTCGATCTCTAGGGTTTAGTTTGTGCAATCAATGTAATTGTTGGTTGTGATCATCTGATCATTTTATGCGTGTTTTGAATGTGTTTGAGATTGTTATGAACTTATTAGTGTTTTTAGGGGTGTTTGAATTGGGGATTTTGTTTGGTGGATAGAAATATAGGTCTAGGGGAGCTAAATTGACGTTGAATGACAAAGAATTGGTTCGATTTTTGATCATTTCAATATCTAGGGTTTAGCTTGTGTAATGCCTGATTATGATTATGATTATGATTATGATTATGATGTGTGTTTGAATGTGTTGAGATTGTTATTGTTGTTAGGAGGTGATTGAATATTTGAATTGGGGATTTTGTTTGGTGGATAGAAATTTAGGTCTACTGGAGCTAAGAAGACGTTGAAAGAGGAGGCGATTGAGAGTTTGAAGGCGATGACGCCTGTGGAGGCGAATGCTCCGCCGTCGCCTCTTCAGGCGTTGCTCGGAGGTTTATCCGCCGGAGTTATTGCGCTTATTCTGTATAAGTTCACCACCACCATTGAAGCTGCTCTTAATCGTCAAACGATTTCTGATAATTTTTCGGTATGTGTTCTATGAATACATTATTCATCTTTTTATAATCTTTTATTGTTTGAATTTCATATGAACAAATGAACAATGTTTGGGAAAGATCATGAATCCAAGCTATTTGGATGCTATGCAATTGCCTTCTGTATTATACATGATCTCCAAAATTGAACTTTCATTTCTGATCTTATCACACAATAATCAAGAAACGGTCCCTTAATCTAGTGTTTGTGTTTCAAAAGTTCTTTGGCATCTTTAACTTAGTTTTTGTTGGTGTTACTCTTTGAAAATATGCAGTGAATTAGTGTCACTTGAGGGCTAGATACATACATTACACGTAGAAAACGAATATTGGATACTCGTTAACACCTAAAAAAATCTCCACTACTACATGACACTTGACCCCTTGTATGTAGTAGGTCTGCCATATGGTTTGTGGTTATTCTCATCTTCTTTCTCAACTTTTACGATAAAATCTTTACAAGTTTTTTGCTCTGCAGGTGCGACAAATAACAATAACGATAAGGTATGCTTATAAATCACCCCATGCCACTTATCACAGTTTTTATGTAATCTGTTTCTTTGAACTAACTTGGAAGGTGATTAAATGTAGGACTATTATAAACGGTCTATGCTACCTCGCGACATTTGTTTTTGGCATCAACTCTGTTGGGTTGATACTCTACTCAGGCCAGCTCGGTCTTAACTCAATAGCAGGTGATTCGTCAAGTGACAATATCCAGAAACAAGATAATACACAACTGAACTCCAATGGCTCTGAAATAAACATCAATGATGAAGATCGAGATCAAGATTCAAGTAGCAGTTAACAGTAACGGGTGTGAGAAGGCCAACTTCGGAAAACCAGGTTTCAGTGTCGTGAATCCTGTTGTTTACTTCCATGCGAATTGACTGGTTTTGACTTGTTGAAGGTGGTTCAAAGGTTTTTGAAACAACAGAAGCCATTATGCATCACAACTTGTATGCTATATGCAGCTTCATCAAATGTACTCAAAACACATTAATCTATCTGTACATGTTGTCATGTTGAGAATCCAACCCTACAACTTTTTGATTTTGGGTTTGTATTAGGTCCTTTTATTTTGGGAAAAACCGTTATAACACCCGCATTTTTGTTGAACTTGCGCTATACCTTAAAAACCAATTTCGGTGGCCTATGGGAAACCACTGACCGTTGGTCTATTTAAGTAGAATTTAAACCTTTATTTCTTAAATTAGCTGGGTTTTTTGTTTTTTATCTTTTCATTTTACATTAGTTATAATTTAAAATTGAGTAAATTACCATTTGCATCCATGATGTTTTCCCATTTTAACCACTTGTATCCCTGCAGTTTCAAAGTCTTGATTTACCCCCTAACATTTCATTTTTGTCCCTATTTGAATTCAAATAACTAACTCCGTTAAATTGTTCAGTTAACTCTTTGTGAAAAAAACTAAATTGCCCTTAGAAAAAATAAATAAAAAATAAAACTTAGTGGGACCACCAACATCATCATCATCTTCTCCTTTGACCCACACCACCTCCAAACCTCACGCAAACCATCACCCACTTCCACCCATGAACATAAGCAACACCACCTCCACTGCTACCGACCACCTCAACCC